>JAKKZN010000017.1:16480428-16492028 GCA_033441825.1 Pangasius elongatus
CTGTAGCAACCTATAGAAACCTGTAGCAGCCTGTAACAACCTGTAACAAACTGTAGCAACCTACAGAAACCTGTAGCAGCCTGTAACAAACTGTAGCAACCTATAGAAACCTGTAGCAGCCTGTAACAATCTGTAGCCGCCTATAGCAACCTGTAGCAGCCTGTAACAACATGTAACAACCTTTAGCAACCTGTATAAACCTGTAGCAGCCTGTAACAAAACTGTAACAACCTGTTCAACCGCCATGATGAACAGTCTTCACACATTCTTAGGACATGTAAATCTGCAACAGGCGCACGCAGGTTGGCGCTCTGATGTTGGCATTTTTAAAAATGTACGTTTTCCAGTCCACATGAAAACAGTGATGCTACAATATCACACAGAGTAAATAAGGATGTCCATGCTTAAATGGTACATGACATCGGGATATCTGCTAATGATATGGAAACCTTGCTGTTTGGTCGCAGAGATTATCCAGATTAATCCAGACGAACTACAAATCTGTTTTTTTTTAAGTAAAAGGCTCAGAAATAGAACAAAAATATGGAAAAGGAAGCAATAGTCTGGTGCCAGTGCTACTTAATTGTAAGCAGTTCCTCGATTTTGCTTTTTTAAAGCAAGAAATGACTGAAGCCCCGCCTTCTTGTTTTTATTGGCTGTGGTTTGTAAAATTGCACAGTATCTTTTCAGGAAAAACTCGATACAAAGTGAAGGGAACTGCCACCTGAAGCAAATTCCTACTGTCTCCTGCATCCTTTCTCATACAAGTAACTGGCTTTTTCACCAGACAAAAATGTGTGTGTGTGTGTGTGTGTGTGTGTGTGTGTGTGTGTGTGTGTGTGTGTGTGTGGATAAGGAGAAGAGCAGCTGTGGTTTGGCAGTTTAGTGAGAGCTCTGCTGTTTACATCCTGTCTTTGTGCTAACATTCCTTTCTGAAGACTTTCTCTTTTTCTCATTTCTTTTCCTTTGTTTTTGTCTGTTAATTTTCTTTTCTATCCACATTCCTGGAACAAATGTGGCTGTTCACACTGATGAACACAAATACACAGAGTACTTCATTAAACAACAAGGAACACGCGCGCACACACACACACACACACACACACACACACACACACACATCTGACTCTCTATCTCTTTCTCTATCTGACTCACAGCTGACTCACAGAGAGACACAACTAGTCATCATTTTGTGTGTGTGTGTGTGTGTGTGTGTGTGTGTGTGTGTGTGTGTGTGTGGGTGTATGTCTTCTAAGCTTGTGCTCTGCAGATTAGCATGGCCTTTGTGTCTGTCACTCCTAGTACAGTAGGCGTGGCTCTATACCTTTTAGTCCCATTGAAGAAGGTGTGGCCTCTGTGCCCATCAGTCATAGTAAAGTAGGTGTGGCCTAAGTGCCTGTTGTTCCAGGTGAAGAAAGCATGGCCTCACTAATTGCCACTCCTTGTTTACACTTTGATGTGTGAATTGACATTTATTTATTTATTTATTTATTAGCTCGGATTCAGAGGGTCAGTTCGAGACGCCTGAGACGGAGTCACCTGTCCATCAACCACTGGCTCCACCCACAACACACATCGCAGGTAAAGAACAACACTCTTTCCTCAAAGATATTTTTCTGCAGGGGTTGTAAACACACACACACACACACACACACACACACACACACACACAAACACACACACACACAGATACAGACACGGAGCTATATTCTCTATCTTCTCGCTGTTGTTGCCTTAGCAACAGTGGTGAGTGTGTGAAAATCACCTGAAGATCCTACCAAGCTCCATCTGCATGTGTTTGACATGTGGCCACGAGCAGTAAATCTGCAGCGGTGTGATTGGACACAGATGGGTTTTGCCAACGTGTTATTAAGCTTCTTTAAACACTCATAAAATTTCAAAGCGGAAGCAGCGCTACTATAAAGCAGCACAGAGTCAGCACAGAGTAGACTTATGAAGAGAACTTAAAGGAAAAACACCACCACATTCGTTTTTGTTTGTTCGGTTGCTTTTGCTTGCTAGATAGTTGTCACTTGCTATGTCAGCTTTTGTTTTTTAGTTACTAGGTTGACGTTTAGTTGCTTTGGCTCACTATGTAGCTTTCACAAAGCTGTTTTGCCTTTTACCTGCTAGCTTAACTTTTACCTGCTAGGTTGCTCTTGCTTGCTAGCGCTGCCACCGGAACATTTTTTGAACTTTTACAGCTTTATCGACTTTTTGTCTCTAGAACATTCAGTCTGTCTGGGATTTCTGAAGACCTTTTTACATAATGTTCATGAATATTCCCACAACATATCTACAGATTTTCAGCTATGGGAATTTTAACACAGTCATTTCCATTCGGAAAGCTGTGTGAGCAACAGCATTATTGCAGCACATGTTTAACGTTGAGGTAACGTTATATTTGTAACAGTGCAACCAAACCTTGTTAGGAACAGGTGAAAATATTACTGAATAATGATAATGTCCTGTCTCAGTTGGTAGGTCGCTTTCATTTGCTGTGTCACTCGGATTTGAAGAGACTGTTCAAATATTAATGACCTCAGCATCATGATTGGTGAAGCTGAAGCTTATGTAAGCTTTACTCAAGGTTAGCCCCTCCCACTTTACAGTGAAAGGGGAGAAACTGTGTTACTTCGTACATCATCTTGTGAGAGCAACCTTAACCTGGAGTTCTTATTCTTTTCTCAAATGGAAGAAAAGATGTTTATTGTGCTCGGTTACTAAAAATAGTTTCCCAGAGTTCAGTGTGTTTGGAGTGTGTTGCAGTGTGATGATGTATTTGGTTTTGGTGCTGATGTGTTTATAAAGGCTGAGGAGAAAAAGGAGGCCATTGTTGGAGCCTGAGTGATGTGTTTCCTCTCTTAAACACAGAGGAAGTCTGTTCTGCTGCTTTAACAATACACTTCCTCTAAGAACTCTTTCACCACAGCTGAACTACATCATATGGAGTATTCTTACACAGACTCTTAACATTTCTTTATTTACATGAAGATGTGTATGTGTGTTTTGACTGTGTGTGAAAGGGAAAAAGAATTGTGGAGCTTTTCAATTTTATTCAGCTATATATTCAATTTTTACTTTGATCTTTGAAAACACTCCAAAAATCAAGGTGTTTTTTATTGTTTGGAATGGAAATTATTTACAGTTTGGCTACAAAAACTAGAATTACAGCATGTTAATGATGAAATGTGGGTGTATCCTGTAACAGGACAACAGCAGAACGATCAATATAGGCAAAATCAATAGTAAAATATTTAAAGAAGAAGAGTTTGTCTTCAGGGGGGCACAGATTGACTCGCACCTCCGGGGTTGGGGGTTCGATTCCTGCCTCCGCCCTGTGTGCACGGAGCTTGCATGTTCTCCCTGTGCTTCAGGGGTTTCCTCCAGGTACTCCGGTTTCCTCCTCCTGTCCAAAGACATGCGTTGTAGGCTGATTGGCATTTCCATAGTGTGTGTGTGTGTCTGTGTGTGTGTGTGTAAAATTGTGCCCTGCGATGGGTTGGCACCCCATCCAGGGTGTCCCCCGCTTGTGCCCTGAGTCTCCTGTGTATGTACAGAGAATGAATGGATGGATGGATGGATGGATGGATGGATGGATGGTCTTCAGACCTGATATTATAGTCAAGAGGATCCAAAAGCTGCTCAGCAATGGAAAACAAAATTAATTTTCCTTTCTGATTTTTCACAGCACTTGCTCATACGAACACTGTGTAAAAAAATGTGTAACAATTTTTTTAATGAAATTTCACAAACACATGGTATGGATTAAATGTTTATTATGCTATATTAAGAGTCTGTTTATTTTCTGATGGTGGTAGTAATTTTAGAACCAGATTACATAATGTTATACTGGTGGTATTAAGCTACTGTTATTTGTTAGTAAAATTAGCCTTATGCGTACACATACACGTAAATAATCACTTCTTCAGACACCAAACATGTCAAGGATGAATACTGTAACGACAAATTATATAAATAATTCTACCACTAGGGGTGCTATAACAATTAAATAACTGTTTCAGTCTATTTTCTGATCAAGTTTAATTTCACGTCAAATCATTGTGCTCATTTGTACATGTTTTTTTAGGAATGTAATGATAATTAGATAATTAGAAAACCATTGCTGCTGTTGACCAGTCAGGTTGCAGCAGGTATTTGACATTGGCCAATTGTCTTGAAAGTTGGAAGATTGCTATACTTTTGCCAAAATATTGCTTTAAAATAAAATCTCTCTCTGTCTCTCTTTATAGAGGAGGACGTTGTGTCCATCACCGTAACATCAGAACCAAAACTTACAAACCAGGACAACTGTCCAAAACCAGAGACCGATGATTTGGATTGTAACAGCCTTCTTCCGGAAACTCCGAAGATGAAATCTCCTCTCATTTCTGAATCCACAGAGGTGGAAACAGTCACGCCCAGTCCTGTAAATGTGGATGATATTCCTCTTCCCAAAAAAACGTACACCTTCGAACCGGAAAAAGAACTTCAGGATGAAGACAATGGTGGATCTCAGAAACAAGGAAGTACAATGGAAAATGATATAAAACAGAAACCTATAGAAACAGAACTGGGATGTGATGTGGACGATGTTCCTCTACCTGAAAATTCACACAGTTTAGAACAGACGTCTGAATTTCAAGACAGCAACAGAGAATGCAAAAAATCTCCGTCTCAGAAACGAGGAAATAAACCTGGAACCAAACCCACATCTAAAAAACAGAAGCCCAAAGCGACGGTGGTAGAAAACGACACACACGCTCCTCTAAATGTGGACGACATTCCTCTCCCCAAAACATCCTACAATTTTGACCCAAGCCAATGGGACGACCCCAATTTCGACCCGTTTGGTGGGAAAAACAAAGTCTGCAACTCTCAGACACTCCCAAAAGCATCATACGATTTCAATCCGGATAACTTCGACGACTCGGTGGATGCCTTTAAGCCGTCTAACAAGATCACTGGAAGCGGTGACTCGGAGAGAACCAACGATGAGAAAACGAAGGAGGAACAGAACAAAGGACACCCTCTGGTGGATGAGAGGAAAGTGAGGCAGTCGCCCAAGAAGAGCAAAGACAAGATCATCACGTGAGTGACGTGTAAATGGATAACAGTCTATCAGTATTCTGTCTAACTATACATCTCTGTCTGCCTGTCTGTCTATATGTCCCTGTTTGTCTGTCTGTACATCTGTACGTCTGTCTGTCTCTCTGTCTGTATCTTTGTGTCTAAACACCTCTGTCTGTCTCTCTATATGTTTCTGTCTGCCACATGTCTCAGTCTGTCTATATGTCTGTCTATACATCTCTTTCTGCCTGTGTATATGTCTCTTTCTGTCTGTCTATATTTCTGTCTGTCTATACATCTCTTTCTGTCTGTNAAAATTATGTAATTCTGTATAATTACAAACTTCATAATTACAAAGGCAGCGTAACACACATACACGAGCCCACAGATGCCCACGATTGGCTAGAGTCACTGTGATTGACAGGGAGGAGAGAGTAAAGCAATCCTTCGCGCCCAGACAGGACGAGTCCCGCCCATGGATAGCTGTGGCTTCCTAGGGGGATCACAATTTCTAATCCTGTCGATACTACAGCCATCCGTGGTGAACACTGTTCTGTTACGCCACGTGGAAGCCCCTGCTTACGTGACATTTTCAGATATTTCACGTTCAGATTCCACTGTGATGTCACTCTCTGCTCTTTACTTACGTTGATAGATAGACATCTCAACAATCAAATCAGCACAAATTGTAATTTTACACCACAAATCAGCACAAACAAATGACACGTTTTTAGATTTCTTTTTATAATCAGTGCCAACTTCACAACTCCACATCGCACTCATCGCACTGATTATTAAATGTGCACAAGAAGACTTCACTAAATAAAATGAGTGTTCATTACTTCACTTCACTGAGGTAGTGTTTGATCACTGATGTCACTGTCGAGCTGTGTTTAGTGTGTGTGTGTGTGTGTTGGTATTAATCTCCTGTCCCACCTGCTCTTCTCTTTTCCTCATTCCTCCACTCATGTCTAACACTCCAACCTTTTCTTGTCTTCCTCTCCTCATCCTCCTCTTCCTGTCCTCCTGTGCGTTTCTCATCAGGACCAATGAACAAGCGCGCTTTCTCTGTATGCTGCTGTAAGTATCCACTCTTTCTGTCTCTCTTTCTGTGTCTGTGTTTCTCTCTGTCTGTGTGCTTTATCGCTTTCCTGTCAGTCATGAGCAGATTGTCCTGTGGTGTCTCTGTAGCTGAGAAACAGTGTGTGTGTGTGTGTTCTCATTTTTCACATGTCCAGTCTGCTTATTGATTTATTCTGGTATGTATTGATATGCTGTTGTGTGTGACAATCGATATTTAGCCAGTGACAGTGATGAGGTCAGTGGGATGCGGTGTGTGTGAAGTTTGCCTCTTTAGTTGTGCTCTGGAGCTACAAGGCTAAAGAAGCTAATAATTAACGGAGGTTTCCTTTAAAATTCCAGTAAGTGTTTACCTCAAACCACATCCAGTTCTTCAGTGTTGTCATACAGATGAACTGATGCGGTTTAAGGGAGTTACAGTCATCTCTAAACATGAACACAACTTTAGCATGTAGCTGAACACTGTAGCCTTGTGGCAGCGGCCATCTTGGACAACCAGAATCACTTTTGTCCCCTCAGCACCATTGCTCAGTGTCCTTGTGCTCCCCTAGGCCCCACCTCCAATATAAAAGTGGAAGTGATGCGGGTAATAATATAGTGATATAGTATCTTTAACCTTAGCCCTTGAACTGTGTGTGTGTGTGACTTGAGTTCAATTATAGATCACTTTATTACTTTACTATTTTATTTCTGTACTAATGTAGAGTTGAGGTGTGTTAATAAAGGCAATGTAAACTTTCTCTCTCTCTCTCTCTCTCTCTCACTGTGTCTCTGCAGGAACACGTGCAAAGTGAAGAAGTATGAGAACACATCGTTAGCACTGGATGTCTGCAAGCAGGTATGACACTCGTTTACTAGAGAGAGAGAGAGAGAGAGAGATGGATGGGGGGGGGGTTCTCTGCGTTTCCTGTATATAGAGATGCTGAGTCAGTGTAATCAGGATTAGCGCAGTGACTCAGCAAAGGTCACTCGCTCTCCTTCTCTCCTTTTTTCAGTTTAGCCATCCCTCCCTCCCTCGCTCTTTTCACCTCGTTTTTTTCTCTTTCATTATTTCATCACCTTCGGTCTTTTCATCCCTATTTCTGTCCATCATTTTCAGTTGCCATAATATCTCTTCATCTTCTTTCTTTGACTTTTTTCTTTTCATCACTCGTCTCTCCATCGTTCTTTACTTTGATGCCTCTGTCTCTATTTTTTCCTTATTTCCTATCTGTGTATCGTTTCTCCCGTCTTTCTCTGTTTCCTATCTTGTTCTCTCTCCATTTCTGTTTTTGTTGTTTTCCATTTCTCTCTCTCTCCATCGTTCCAGTTCTTCTTCTTTTCTCTCTCACTCTTTCTCTCTTGCACCCTGGTTGACCAGTGCTAGTACTGACACACTGTCTGATCTGTGATTCATCACTGTGTGTGTGTGNTGTGTGTGTGTGTGTGTGTGTGTGCGCAGGTTGAGGAAGAACAGGAGGAGCCGGTACGTCACGCCACTGATGAGGAGAAGCTCGCATCTACATGCACGATGCAGAAGCACGATAAAACATCGAAGACGTTAAAATCGGAAGACGGTGAGAGCAGGAGCTATACGTATACATGTTGCAAACACTATAACATGCCTTCCCCAAAAAGTTTTAAAACCTTTTCCCCCAAAATCTTTCATTTGTACTGTAGTTACATTGCTTTGCCTTTCTCTGCTGTATCATTGGATCGTATTTGGCTTTAACCACCAAAAGTTACACATTTACTCACAGTGACAATAGAAAAATAAAGCGTCCTGAGGGAATTATGAGGTGTTCACATGACTCTAATACACCAAATGATCATTCTCACATTCTGAATACTATACTACATACACTCCTGGGCAAAAAAATAAAAAATAAAAAAATGGGCCAAGCCCAAAATGGCAATGGTCTTAACAATAAATCATTGGTCAGGAAATTAGCAAGAATGAAACAACTAGATAAAGAAAGTTAGTATGGGAGCATTTCCTTTGATTTCTTTTGAATGTTGAAGCCTTGTGGCTCTTGATGGGCTGCATCAGGTGTGGCAGATAACCAAATAATGACATATCTTTTAAGAAAAAAAAAATCTCAGAAGATATTTTTGGAAAGATTTGATTTGTACACCCAGACAGACATGTGTTAGTTTAAATTTGACATCAATCAGTATCATGATTTTACCTTTGCATACAAGAAGTGAATTTCTCTGTTTCTAGCTTTTCCCCAAACAATCAGTTCACTGCAACAAAGGCAAATGAGCAAATGGATGCACAGGAGCTCTCAGGAGTGCATCTGTGTCATTTTTGCACATTTCCTGACCAAGGATTTGTTGATAAGACCATTAAAAGCTTAATATTTACCTTTTTGGGCTTGGCCCATTTTCTTGTTTGCCCAGGAATGTACTGCTATTACATGCAGAATACTGTATGCAGCGTACAGTATATACCAGCACTGTCTAACTCGTTTTAGGTAATGGGCCATGTTACTCTTATTCCAATGTCAACTGAACTGGACCAAAAAATCATTTTAATAGATCAATAACACATCAAGAACTCCTCTTGAATGTGTTTGTTTTTTCATGGTTTATCTGAAAGGTTCATTCTGAATTCTTTTCCACATTTTGTAGTGTTACAACCTGGAACTGAAATGGATTTAACTGAGATTATGTACAAAATTTTAGCTTGCTAATGTACAATTATGTATCATTAGCACTAAATTTATAGCACTAAGTCTATAGACCTCTGTTTATTGCTCTATTTTGCCCCCTAGTGAAATAGCTAGTGGAGACTAGCTCATTTTATCAAAGCTTTCCACTCAGTTTCTGTCCACAAGATGACTTTATTTAGAGTCTAAATTCATTTGTTGGGTCGGATTACAATTTTCAGACATGCCTGGGATATGACTGACACCCCTGGTACTGTATAATATACTGTTGTAGTGCATAATATACAGTTGACCAGCACAAACCCACAGTGTGTGTATGTTACAGCGATTACTGCAACACAGTGCTGCCCTCTAGTGGCGACAGTCAGGTCCAAACATCCGAGTGCTCTATTAAACACTCGTCATTTATTTTATTTTATTTTTTTTTTTTCAGTTTCAAACACTAACCCAACATCGTCGGTCAGGTATCTAATGTGTGTGACGTGATGTCCAATGGATTACAAACAGAATCTCATAAACAACAGACAATATATCTGTGTTCTAAAATACCATGTAATTTCAAATTAAAGACAGTGTAATACTTCATAAAGCCTTTAATTTGTAAAATATAACTCCAACATATCAATGCTGCACTCGACTGACCTCAGAAGTGGTTTGACCTCCGTGCATTCAAGCTAAAAAGGCGGGGTGGGGGGGGCTTCATGGACGCATCCATGCTCATCTTTATTTAACAACAAGCTAACCAGCTAACTGTGAAATATTGCATGTTATATATTTACCTCAAAACAGTGAACTGTATAGTCAGTGTTATAGATTTAACAAGCGAATACGTCTCTATGTTGATTGATCTGAAGCAAATACTTGTATATACAGTATAACTCATTTAAAGGTAAGAACTGCTGCTTTGTTTACTGCTGATGCTGAGGGCGGCCATCTTGATTTGACGTCATTTGCTGAGCTCAGAGTTAAGGAAACTGTCCCAAGTTCCCGAGTAGGAATTCCAAGTTGAGGGGGAATTTTCTTTATTTTTTCCTGGTCGGAGGTTAAGAATTATGAAATATGACCTCTAGTCAAATGCCGCCATGATTATAGCCGACACTACACTACTTTTTTTTTATTTATTTTTTTTATAGTATTTTGTATGACTACAAGTGACAAGTGTGTGTGTTTTGTCACTTTTCAGACCTGGAGGTAGCGAAAAAAGATCATTTTCCTGAGAAGGAGATCTGCACACCTGTAAGTATTTATTGTTTCACAACAGCAGTCATTTAATCTTTTTTTTTTTTCTTTAAATTATGCGTCTTGTTATTATTCAAGTCAACATTTCATGGCTGTGAGACTTACTCTCATCTACTTGCTTTCTGCTTTTTCTTTTATTGGAATTGCTGTTTAATGCTTTAAACAGTAATTTTTTTAAACATTGCTTATTATTTTTCTTTAACCAAATTTAAACTTTGGGATCAATAATGCACATCCTTTTATCCAACTTACATTAATGAACAATTCAAATTAAATGGAGCATTGTTGGAACACAGCTGACAACATTATCAGATGGAGTGAATTTGGTTAGATGGCTGTTTGATGAGGATCAAGTCGACTTCACTGTAGATTTTACCCAGAAAACATTGCGGCAGTCTGAGTGACACGCACCTCCTTTTCAAATTGGCAAATGAAGCTGTTAATAAGTGTAAACAGGATGATAAAATACTTAATATTTCATGTTTTATTTCACTGACTCTTCTATGTTTACCTGACAACTGATGCAACTGTGTCAGCAAGCAAGAGAATTAGCATGCTAGTGAGTAACTGGGTGTGTAAATCCCCTGAAGGAAAATCACTCCAGTTACATTGCTCATATGTAAAGAGAAAATGTAAACAAGAAGAAAGAAAACAGAGTGTTTGGAATAAATGAGATTGTGAGAGTGTGCGCTGTCTCCATTCTCATGACAAAGACACACAATTACAATTGACTTTTTGTTAGGTATTTGCTTAAGATTTGCACAACATTCAAATGAAAACATGCTTGCGGTCATTTGGAACCTTAAATTATACACAGTAAGCAACTGAGTTGTGCCTTGGGAGAGGTGAAGTTGGTTAGCATAGCTCGTAGGAAGTGTGTGTGTGATTGAGAAACATAATCATGTCCCGTAAAGCAGATTAACACTGCACACACATCCTAATCTGTCCAAGGGCGCCTACTAATAACCATGTCACACACACACTCACACGATAATTTCATCCGAAGCGACTTACAATTGAGGCAGCCTCTAGTTGCTGCTTTCATTAGACTGAATTACAGTATGTCTAAGACTCATTAAAGGAATACTCCAGTGGTTTTTGAACCTATTCTCTGTCCAGTGTATCTGTAGTGTGTGTGTGTGTGATTACCATAGGCAGAAATTTCAAGATGTTTCTCTGTATAAAGAACCAAAACTTGATCACAACATACTCACTTATAATAGAAGTCTAGGGGCAGATGTTACATTTTTGTCCTGAACAGGGTTGCTGTGGCTCCCGGGCCTATCCCTGGAATGCTGTGTGCGAGAGATGGGATACACCCTGGATGGGACACCAGTCCATCACAGGGCACCATGCACACACACATTCACACACTCACTCATTCACCTAGGGGCAATTTATCGTAGCTAGTCCACCTACTGGCATGCCTCTGGGAGGTTGGAGGAAACCGGAGAACCCAGAGGAACCCACACTGACATGGAGTCAACATGTGAAACGCTACACAGACAGTGACCTGAGCTCAGGAATGAACCAGGGACACTGGAGCTGTGAGGCAGCAAA
>JAKKZN010000017.1:16517720-16528024 GCA_033441825.1 Pangasius elongatus
ATAGGTGTGACGGTCAGGTGTCCAAAAACCTTTGGCCATATAGTGTATCTAAATATAGCAATAATAGGATATGGTGACTCTGGTTCTGTTTAAGGCTCTGGACTATTCATAAGAAGGTATGAGCAATCCTCATAACCCTCATCTTCTTAATTGTAAATTGTCTGCCAAATGAATAAATGTAAATAATATTCATGAATATACAGTAGCTACCCAAAGTTACATATACCCTAATACAGAATGCCTACCAACCATAGTGTGTCAGTGATTTTCATGTTGAAAAAGGTGATATATTGTATCAGCACATGCCTACAGCAGATTGCTTCAACTTCTGCGAGCAATGAAACATGAGGTTGAGGTGTGTGTGTGTGTGTGTATCTGACTGGGAGCAGTAATACAAGACTCTATTGATGTGATGAATGAATGTTCCTCTGTGGCTGAGCTAACACCATTAGAGCACACAGCTCACATCCTGTAAATGCTACAAATTGCACTTTTTTTTCTTGAAACCTGCTATGAGATGTTTAAAATGCAGTGGCCTCCTTGTTTTAGATGTGTAAATGAGCGAAAATGGAGCTTTGACATTTTTCTGATGGATTCCTAAAGGTCCACTTTAAACAACATTCCAACATCCATCAGTAGTAGTTCTGCTGTTGTAGTGTTATACGGTGTTTAATGTTGTCCTGTTGTTTGTATATAAGTATTTATATGACATTCTTTAGTCTTTAGAGTCTTTTAAGAGGTTTTATTGCTTCCTGAAGCTGTGTTCATCCAGCTTGAGTTCTTGAACTTTTTACTCCTCGTGTTTTAGTGGTGTTGTAAAGTCAGTGAAAGCACTATACGCATTTCTTCACCTTGGAGAGCTGGTACCATGTGTTGTGTTTAGGACTATTTATTTTAGTCACATTCACTTTTTTTACAGTGTCATGTCAATAAATCACCCATGAACAGGCTTAATCTTTCTTTAAAATAACCCTAGACCATTTAAATGATCCCTGACCCCATTTTAAATACCTTTTAGTATAAACCTTAATTTCTTCTTTAAATTAAACTTAATGCCTCTTTTTTTAAAAAATAAAATGAGGCCCAGTTTATTTTTTTAACCAACGCAAACTCCTTACTCGACAGCATGACTTTGAAAGAATGAAGAAACATTCAAACGAGACTAGACAAGCCTGGTTTTTGCAAGTATCGGAAATTTGAGAAGTCTCTGTTCGAGCATCCACAAACACAGCCTGAAAGAGAAATGACATGTCCAGGCCTGGCCATCTCAGCACGTATTGTAGTGAGATAATATAGATCAAAACCGTTTTAAAAATAATTTCTGTACACACAGATACCAATACTCCACATTCTACATCATTAGTGATACACACCCATATTCCAGCAAATCTCTTTGGCTACATATTTATCTCCATTTTACACAATCTGGCATCCACTTAATGGACTGCTTGAGATCAACAAATACTGGACAGCAGCAATCCTGGTAAAAAAAAAAAAAAAGAAGAAGAAAATAATGCAAGAACGCTAGTCCACATTTTAACGCATGTGCATTTGAAAAATACGGATCAATCAGATTGATCAGTCTGAGTAAAACAGCTTCTTTTATGGCAAATCTATGAAGAATAGACCAGTTCAGCTAATAAAAATATGATACAGTAAACACGAATGTGGCACGTATAGTCTCTTTTAAATGTAATTGTAAATGTAATATGATTGCCAAAGCCTGATTCTAAGTCATCCAATTGGGGTGCACATACTTTATAAAAGCATTTTTATAAGAATGTACCACAAAATTAAAAATATTCTTTAATTTTCTGAGTTGTTTTACTAGTTGACCTACTATCAGTGAGATCTGGTCTAGTCCTAAAACTATATAAAGATGCTTTTAATTTCACAAACAATAATAAACCCTTTATAACGTGAACTTTATAGTAGTTAAATTTGATCTTGAGCCCATTTTAAAGACTACCCTTAATCCCTTATTAGAACTAGCCCTTCTTCTAACTTCTTCTGTCAGATCTTCTCATCTCATCACAAGATTTCTTTAATAAATGAAATAATTTCTTAAAGATCTACATAATGAATGATTTCCCATTCTTTTTGCTGTCAGAGACTGAAAAGGTTTACGCAAACATAATTTCTCTGACACTGTAAAGAAAAAACGCATGATGTCAGTCAGAGGAATGTGCATCGCTTTTCCATGAACACAGTGTGGAAGAGAAAATTCTGTACCGTAGTGAATCATTACCACGCGCACAAGCACATCTTTGTGAGTTATTATAATGTACTACTGTATCTACACTTACCTAATTCTAACTTTCCCCTGAATGACTAAAAATATACTGGCTCTTTTAGTCTTTCAAATAAAAGCTGCATATTCACAAACTCCAAATTGGCATGTATTACTATCAGTATGGGTCCTCATAAAGAGCTAAAAACCTACACGCACACACACACACACACACACACACACGCTCGCGCGCACACACACACACACGGGGGTGGGGGGGTGGGGGGGTGGGGGGTGGTTTAGATCGAGAGTTGACTGGACTGAATTCTGTTCTGATGACTTTAAGCACATTTTTCGGACATTGTTGAAACACGTAACTCTCACTGAGAATTTTCACTGGTTTGAGTTGGTTTTGATTTGTTGTTTCTTGAAACTGGCTGCATGTCACTCAAAAGCCATGCATACATTTGCAATGTATTTCAAGGATATATACTTGGAAATGCTTGTGGTGAGGCTCAGTTAAATTGCTAACATGTGACATGATAAGGCACAGAATATACAAAAAGATAAGAGCAATAAAAGCAAGAAATATTAACTGATACCAACAAATATGTATACAATGAATAAAAATTAAATACAATATTTGTACAAAAAATGTCAAAAGAAGTTTAATAGGTGTGGAGTAAAGTGTTAGGGTTATAGTAACTGTTATAGTACAAAAAATAAAAGAAACAGGAGTTACAGTATTGTATTAAAGTGACTATAAAGTGACAATAGATGTACAGCAAACGTGTAAATTTACTCAACCTGAGATACTGAGAATGGACTAGTGGATATTTATTACCCTGAAAGCCTGCAGAAAAAACTGTGATTGTGAACTCTGATTTGATCAGTAGACAAAATTAATCAAATGTCAGCCTTGTATGTTATCTACTCATAGTAATTCAAATGTCTTCTGTTAAATTAAATAAACTGGAGGTATAAATCATCTTAAAATTCCTGAGGAAATACTTCATAAATCTGACTCTGCTTCTGTGATAGGTGTGTGCTAAAAGAGCTAAACTGGTCGTCCATCTTGTTGAGCTGGTCACCTGATACCCTAAACACTGATCTATGGGCAGAAATCACTTTTTGAATTCACAAAAATCTTTTTAATCATTACAAAAGCTAAATAACTATTTACTAAAGCTAGCTAGCTTCCATTAACCCCATAATAAGTAAGCTAGATAGAGTTGCAACAAGTTTAGCTAAAAATAAACAGCTAAGTAACTAGCTAATAGCTACAAAACATAGCTGTTAAATAATGATAGCTTGATAGTTAGCTTTTCTCACTCGCTCACTGTGAAATGAAGTATTAGAAAGAAAAAGATATTAAATGAGCTGGTGTTGCACCAGTACTGGAATTTCTGCAGTAGCCATTATCTACATAACACAGCTAGCTAGCTAAACAGTGTAACCTAGATAGCACCTCAAAGGTCTTTTTGTGAGGAGGACGTCACAGGGGACTGCTACATTATTTCTTGCTCTACATTCTCTTTGGCATTCTGTCAGACTGAAACACAGAGATGCTGAATGTGTGTGGCATCTAAATTTGGCCTCTAAAGGGTAAAGTTCACATTCCTGGAGCGAGAAACTCGATCTGCTCTGCATTTCCTGCACAATAGGAGCCGGTTTTGGGGAAGCTGTGTATTGGTTTAGAGATATAAGGTCGTGTTTGCTAACCTTTTTTGCTGTTGAACATTATTGATGTGCTGTGAATGTGTTGGCTCTTTGAGGTTGTTATGTATTACGGTTATGTATAACTGATGCAGTTAGCATCGCAAGTGGTGCAGCTCGGGACATAATGCTTTTAGGGAAAAACACCATCTGAATTGTTTGTTATAGTGTAATAATTTTTGTTTCACATGAATAGTGAGATGGCTTGTGTGACTATCACCAGCATGAGCATGGATGTCTGACTGCGCTGCTGCTTATTGTATATCATGTTTATCATGTGTTGTATATCATGTGTTGTATATCATGTGGTGTATTCAGGGAACTGAACTGGTAATACTAGCAGGATAAAAATGTAACAATATTTTGAAATGCTACAAGCACTTTGGGACAGATATTTGGGTTCCACATCCGGTGTGAGTCATGAGCTACACTACTAAAACTGATGAATTTATTAGCCAGTGCCTAGCAGCTTTAGTGCGATGGACATTCCCAATGGTTGTATAAGATATGTATGTAATGCATTCTGGATAATATAGTGCCAAAGCATTGATGGACAAAACCTCTATAACTCGAAGTTCTAGTGATCTCATGACTTATTTTTTTCGCTGTGGAACAAAAGGAAACCAAGCAGATTTCCTGTAAGTTCTTTGAACTATTATTAGTAAAGTTGATCGGAAGCCAAAATTCACCACAATTAAAACTGCAATATACAAAGTGGCCACAAGGTTTTTTTTTGTTTGTTTGTTTGTTTGTTTTTTTTTAGCACTGAGGGTGGTGGTGGTTTCCTCTCAAACCACAAAATATTAGGTTTAGATGATTGTAATGATCCTTCTATTGTGATTTATAACAGCCTTACTATTTAAAGTCTGGAAAATGCCACTTTTCATTTCACTAAACACAGAAAGCATTTTGTGTACATATGGCCTGCTGTGTCAGAATATTACAAATTTACTGGTAATAAAAACATAATGAAATCAAATATTAAATTTTTTGTATAGTTTTAAATCAGGTTTGGTGTGATAGACAAAACTAATTTTCCATTAATCCAACCAGCCGAACAAAAAACACCTGAAAAACTCCCCAGATCCACCTATTTGAAGACATGTACCCATCAGGCAGTCATGCTCATTAGCATACATGTTCTTAGCAGATCACCTGCTAAACTGTCCACACCTTCCAGTGTATTCACCGAATTTAGATAGATAGATAGATAGATAGATAGATAGATAGATAGATAGATAGATAGATAGATAGAAATTTGGGAATTTTATGCTTGACTTACTTTGGAAATGTGAAGTCAGAACTTCGAGTTCAACCTCCACATGTTTGAGCTAAATTTGGATGAAAAAATGGATGCCTACCCAAATATTTGTCTTTTTTTCTCTGTCTGAGCACAAAAAGACCACCTAGCTAGCCAGCTAATTTTAGTGATATGAGTGATAACTTTAATGTTTGTGATGTACACTACAATATATGGCCAAATGTAAGTAGATACCTCAACATCCCATTCCAGATTTAGTCCTTCTTTGATATTATAAAACATCCAGTCTTCTGGAAGCCTTTCCACTAGATTTTGGAGCATGGCTGTGGGAATTTGTGATCATTAAGCCACAACAGCATTAGTGAGTTCAGGCGCTGATGTTGGGTGAGGAAGCCTGGGGTGCAATCAGCATTCCAGTTCATCCCAAAGGTATTCAGTGGGGTTGAGGTCAGGGCTCTGTGCAGTCACTTAAGTTCTTCCACACAAACCTTGGCAACCCATGGAATTGTAATGCTACAGCATACAAAGACATTCTATACAATTGTGTGCTTTCAAACTGTGTGGCAACAGTGTGTAATGGGTGTGATGGTCAGGTGACTACAAACTTTTTACCTCCTCAAATCTAAGTGAACTGTTAGATCTAATCAAGTAATGTGTCTGTATTTTGATTGATCTAAAGCAAATTATTATATTATAATTTCAATTAAAAGAAGAGAGATGCTACCTTATTTCTTGTTGATGGTTTGAGCAGCCATGTTGATATGATGTCATATGCTGAACTTGTGGTTGAGGATCCTTTCTCTGACTTTACAAGAGAGAATTCCATGTTGAGTGGTCATTTTATTTGGCTTTTTCTAGTCTGACATTGGAAATTCCCAAAGTATGAATGAGTGAGAGAGAATGTATTAGTGGAGTGACTGCTTTCAGACTGATATGTTAGAAATGGAAAATGAACACTTCATACACAGGAAACGGATTTCCGTTTAAAACTCTGTCCTGTTCTATGTGCCTTGGGGTGTTTCCAGCCTTCCTCATATCATTCAGCTGCTCTCAGATTTTCTTCAGAGAGACAAACAGAAAGATAGACAGAAAGAAAGGAAGAGAGGAAGAAGGAATGTAATGAGATTGTAGAGATTTTGCATAGAACAGTGTTTTCTTATATAGAAATACCCACGCTCTCCCTCAACATCTGCAATCTCACACACATACTCATGCACTTTCTGATCCAAGCAGCCAGTAGTGTAGCAGAAACAGTATGTGTACATGTATAGTGACAATCTTATTGAATTGAATTGTGTGTGAGGCAGAGAGAGAGACAAATAGACACAAAGCTGCAGAGAGAAGAGAAAGAGAGATGGAGAGACAGACACAGAGAGAAACAAAAAGGAAAGAGACAGATTTCACCATTATATACCCCAGCACATCACCTACATCTGTAGATCTTGCTGGTTTGATGATGATAAGGATGATGGTGGTGCTAGATATCTTGAGAGGACATCCCGTCTTGTATTGAAGCAAGCAGGACATTTCACAGACGTACTCCAAGAGGATGAATCATAAGTGGTTCAGTCTGCCTCCACATCCCAAAAGAACTTCCAACAGTGGTTCCCCAACCAGATGTTGCACAAATGGTAAGCTAATTTCCACAACATTGTTTGTGAACAGTTTCCATCATTAACTGCTCTGTTGAAAAGGAGTGATATCATCAGTCATAGAGAGACTGGAACATTCAACAGTTTGTAGAAAATAGAAAATAGTCTGTTTCCATCCACCTTTATCACAGTGGTGATAATCCATTTCCATCCACCTTTATCACAAGGGTGACAGACTGCATACTACCGAACGTGTCTCTTTAATACTACGTTGCTTGGCTAGTACTTCTTAGCTAGTTAAGGGCTGAAAGACATTCCCTCTATGTCATTATCAGCTTTGTACTCACTGTATTGTTACCCAATCTGCACCCCCTTGTTTTGTCCCCCAATCTGCACCCCCTGTGTGGTTACCTGATGTGCACCCCATGTAGGGTTATCCAATCTGCAGTCCCTGATCTGTGTCACTCCTCAATCTGCGCCCCACTGTGTGCTACCAGATCTACACACCCATGTGGCGGGTCTTGAGCAGAACCCATATCGTTGTTTGATCTACACCCTCTTTCTGTCTACCTGATCTGCATCCTGTTCTTTTACCCAATCTACACCCTGCATCATTAAACAAATCTGCACCCTGTGTCCTTACCCGATCTGTGCCCCCTCTTGAGCTGTTACATAATTGGCAAACCTGTGTTGTTATCCAATCTGTGTCCCTTCTTTCATTTCCCAATCTGCGTCATCTATGTTTTTATCTGATTTGTATCTCTTGCCTTGCCATTGTATCTACATCCCATTTCTTCTCTTCTCTGATCTATATCCTTTGTCTAGTTACCTGATTGTCCCTGGTGTCACTACGTGATCTCTTATGCTGTTATGTTATTTGTGTCCACTGTCTTATTACCTAATCTGGATCCCCTGTCTTGATACCATATCTGCACCTCTTCTAAATGTGTATATAGTCGCACTTTTACTGGCAACTGTTTTTCAAACTGCTTTACTATCTTTTGTGGTACTTCTGGTTTGGGTTGAATGTTGTTTTTATGTGTCATCCCAACCACAATCCTACAGGATATGCTTCCATACTTCACCAGTCACTGTTCGCTTGACCCACAGCACTATAGATGCACACAACTCATAGTTGAATTTTTGGAGATCTGCACAACAGCTGTCATGCTTACCCATAAACCTGTCTTTTTAAACCTGGCATCTTAATGTGCATTTTTCCAGAAATACAAATCAGCCCAGTTTTCAATCAGCCACAGATCCTGTTCCATTTACCATGATGACTGGTTACCTCATGTGGAATGGGCGGTCAGAGGTCAAAAGTCATTTGAGGTCAGAAAGCTTTAGGAACAGGTGACCTGTTAACCTCTGGCTTGAGTCTGACGCAGAAACAATATGTGCTTTCTCTCAGACACACACACACACACACAAGGCATGGTGAAATTAAGCAGCAGTGTGTGTTTACCTCACACTGACCCAGTCAAGAACACAGTGGCATCTGGCTGTAGACTTGTTGGGTTTGGTAGGATGGCGTGAACCTGCAATGTGTGTGTGTGTGTGTTTACTGATGTTTCTCATTTGGGCGTTTCTACTGAAAGGGCAACTAACATGGGAATAAACATACCAGCTGTCTCCCTTACTATATCTTCTATCTCCCTCTCTTTATCTCTATCTCTAACAGCACAAATTAATTTAAAAAAAAATTCCCCTTGTTTTCTTCTGACTTGATCTCTGCACATGTCTGACTAACGTGATATGGGAGACAGGATGTGAATAAGACTGGGGGATTTGCCGCATCGTAGGCACGGTAACCGTTCACACACACAGACACAGACACACACACTCACACTCCTCCTTGCTCCTCAGTTGTATTCATGAACATTAGTGCTGTGTAAATATAGTGAGTCTGGAAGTGTAAGAGAAGTGGGGTGTGAAGGGAGAGCTCAGCAGCACAGCGCTGGAGGAATGTCTGCACTAAGACTCCCCTGCTGCAGTTTAAGTTCTTCTTGGTGTTGGCTTTTTTAGTTCAAAAGGCAGATCAAATCGCTATTTTTACTCTAAACACATGGAAAAACCTGAGAGCGATCAAACACAGGTGTTACTCTGAGTTAGCACAACTCAAATATGTGTGGTTTTAAACAGAGGTCACGTTGTGTGTTAACGCTACATAGAACATTGTGTTTCTGTAGTACTTAGCAATGTTCTGTTCCACTGACTCAGGCCACAGCTGTTAACACTTGTTTTTAAATCTTCATTTTAAAAATAATGTTTATCGCAGTCAAGATAATGGAGAAATGGAGCCCAATGTTAATGGCAATGTTTTTTTTCCCCCTGCTATAACGTAAAGTAATTCCAAACATCCTCTAGTGTAGTTAGCTAGCTAGCCTACTTTGCATAACTAGCAAACATATCAACCTACAGCAGGCCCATTTCATGTGACTAGAGCTTTACTGAATTTGATGAGCAGGCTGTCCATATGGTAGTTACAGTTTATAACAGTTTAGATGAATCTTGCTAAGTAGATCCCCAATTTAGTGAGATATGAGTGCCAAAAGCAAATAAGTATTAATTTATTTTCCAGTTGATGGTAGGTGGTGCTCATTGTGCAAGTTTAAAGGCTTTACTAAATCATGTACCCTCTCCAGGAAAGAATATTACATACAGAAGATATTTCGACAACATTTTGATGCTGAAACTAATATAACATATTTTAATCATATACTGATGTTGAGAACAACTTATAAGCCCCCTGTAGAAAAAAAAATATTGCGTGAAAAATATGCATGTACATAACTGATCATGCCTTCCATCACCTTAATAACAGCACCAATCCTGTCAGGTAAGGATTTCTCCAGTGTCTTGGGAGTTCCTGTTAGCCCACTTCCACTGACTGGGTGCAGTTCAGCTACAGTTCATGGTGCCTATTTCTGCTGTCCCAGATATTCTCATAAGTTCTATGGGACTGAGATCTGGTGATTTTGCAGGTCAAAGAATCCCATTGTTCCATGTGGCTTGTCAAACAAGTTGCACACACATTTGGAACGTGGGAGTGCCACGGTTGTGTTCTGCTTGAACATGAAGCACAAAAGACAACCTAAGATTCTGGCCAACAAAAGATAATCCACTTTTATGCCAAGTTAAATTATGCCCAGGAGACATCCTATTGGATGTAAGGGGGGCTTAGTAACACATAAATAGAAGGGTTCTGTTTCCACGTTGGGTGGAGCGGTGGCGCAGTGGGTACCATTGCTGCCTCACAGATACAGCATTCCTGATTCCATCCTGCTCTTGGGTTACTGTCTGTGTGCAAGTTCTCACCATGTTCAAGTGAATTTCCTCTGGGTTCTTTGGTTTTCTCCAAAAAACATGCCAGTAGGTGGATTGGCAACTCTAAATTGTCTCTAGGTGTGAATGTGTGTGCAGGGTTCTCTGCAATGGACTGGTGTCCCAGTTTCCTGTTTTGAAACTAATCAAAAACTGGAGTGGTTTGTCCCTTCTCCAGCAT
>JAKKZN010000017.1:16528124-16540624 GCA_033441825.1 Pangasius elongatus
TCTGCAATGGACTGGTGTCCCAGTTTCCTGTTTTGAAACTAATCAAAAACTGGAGTGGTTTGTCCCTTCTCCAGCATGCCAAAAACTACAAACTATAAAGAAGAGAATAGATCAAATCAGGATGGGAATACATTGACCATCGCAAAAAAAGTAGGTTTTTGGGGGATTTTTTTTTGTTTTATGTCTTTAAAAATTATGTTTTGAGGAAATTGATTTCGACAATTAGCGTACTTGGAGTCATAAATTCATCTGTTTATAATTTATTTTGCAATTTTGCAGATGAATTTATTACTCTAAGTACGCTAATTGAGTTGTCGAAATCAATTATCTCAAATTTTTTTTTTTTGTGGAGAAAAAACCAAAAAAGATCTTAAAACTTCATGTATTGCCACGAAACCTGTTTGAGGTGACTAGAAATTGAATAAATATTTAGAACTGCTCAAATGTGAAAAAGATGAAAAAGGTGAAAAGGTGCACTGCTGCTGGAACTGCTGTTGTGTTGCAAAACTAAATTATATTGTATCATGTATTGTATCATGTATTGTGAAAATGACTTCAACAAGCATAACATAAGATTTCTAAAATAACAAAGTGTAAATACTTTACCTCTCAATTTAAATGACCTGAGCACCATCTCTATTAGAATTATGGTGATGTTAATTAGAGAGAGCAAACTGAGCATGGAAAATGTTGGGCATATCATTTTTACTGTGTCATCCCTTTGCTCATTTTCACTTTACTCATTTCCTAAAGGGTTAACACCAGCAGCTTTTCTGGTTTACTGCAAAAAGTCTTTGCCAAACCACACAGAGCGGCTGGTGGAAGAGCCCTTTCCTCCATCCTCTTTCCTCCGCCTTTTGATATTTACATAAAGTTTTGCTTGTTTGCGTCTAGCAATGGAGGTTTTCACATTCCTGCCGTTCCACAGAGTCTGGGTTTGATTTAGACCTCCATCATCTATTCATATCATCAGGTTGGTTTGTTGAAAACCCTCCGTCTATCCAGTTTGAGCTACATTCAAGTCCAGATGTCTGAGAGAAGAACCACAAACTGTTTTTCATCAGTTATTGAACTGTCTGATTTTCCTGATTTTATAAATTCTATTTATGCTGAATATATAAAGTTTCATTCATTGTTTCATTTCAAGCAGAACATTTAATGCTCTCTTTCTCTCTCTCTCTCTCTCTCTCTCTCTCTCTCTCTCTCTCTCTCTCTCTCTCTCTCAGACTCTGGATGTGCGAGTAGAGGACGTGCGTATCAGAGCCACCTATTCCCACCGTAAGCGTATTCCAATCACAGAGGGCTTTGTGGAAGTGAAGGTTGAGGGAAAATGGAGGCAGATCTGCGATGAGAGCTGGACTCCACAAAACACCCGTGTAGTATGTGGCACGTACGGCTTCCCTGGAGTGAAGGGCTTCAATGCTAGAACCTACAGGTAAGTCAACGTCAAGTGCGGTCCAGTCTTAGGGAGGCGCTATGCAAATATTTAATATGATAAAGCATTTTTCCAGTCGGCAGGAGATCAAGAGTTCGAATCCTGACCTGAGTCCAAGAGAGAAAAAGCAGCCCTGCTCTCTGGGTAGGAGGGATGGCATTCTCTCCTTTTGATCGAATTGACGTGGGCGAATCAACACGAGCTCATGAATACAGAACAGAGTAGTTAGGATCTCCTCCAACATGTGAGCAGGAGTAGCAATAGATATATAAGTAGCTGTCTATTGGATGGGAGTAAAGAGAAAAGTAGGGTTAAAAAAGTATTGTACCTTCATATATAGGTTTGACGTGTTTTCTGAGATGCTTTTCTGCACACCACAGTTGTAAAGAGTGGTTATTTGTATCACCATAGCCTTTCTGTCAGCTCAAACCAGTCTGGCCATCCTCCTTTGACCTCTCTTTCATGAACAAAGCATTTCTCCGTGCATAGCTGACACTCACTGGTTATTTTTTGTTTGTTTGTTTTTTCACACCATTCTGTGTAAACTCTAGAGATGGTTGTGTGTGATCATCTCAGGAGATCATACTCCAACCAGCACATCTGGCACCAACAACCATATCCCCGTGGCTGAATACTCTTTGCCCATTATTAGTGCAATATGTTTACTGATTGTTTAATTCACTTGAATTTCCTATGTGATATATCAATTATTTAACTAATACCTAAAAATGTGAGCATTCTAACTCATCTAAAAATTCCTATAAATCATTCAAATTATAT
Source organism: Pangasius elongatus (assembly GCA_033441825.1). Lineage (NCBI taxonomy): Eukaryota > Metazoa > Chordata > Actinopteri > Siluriformes > Pangasiidae > Pangasius > Pangasius elongatus. The sequence goes on from JAKKZN010000017.1 coordinate 16,530,340, forward strand.
CGATATAAAAATCTACATCTAAAATTACATACTAAAGTACTTACATAACATTATGTACATATATAAATTAGATTTAGAATAATAATTTAAATGATTACCTAATTGAAATTGCATTAGAGTCTAATTTAGTTAGACTTTAGAAGTTCTACCAATAAATTTCTCCTTGTCACAACTCATAATAAATCTGAAAAGCACCAGTTTAAATGCACTCTCGTCCACTCTTCCTTGTCTGAGTACCCTTTTACCCATTGTAAGTGTTCTTCCATCACTCTGTCGGCTCGCAGAGTATGTGATAGGTGAGGGTTTAGGTGAGGGATCGAGTCAGTATCACTTTAGACTTAGGTAGCACGAGGTTACCCAGTTACACAGTTTGCAGTTCTATAATATGTGAAATACTTCATATTAAAATCTTGAGCGTGTGATTGTCAGTGTTTAGGGTTTTACTGCTCTGGGCTCGAAGATGTGCTTTGAAAATGTGCTGCTTGTTATTTGAGATATGACAAATATGTAAGTGCAGTTCAAGAGGAGAGAATAAATCTGTAGAGTGAAAGAGAACAGGACATTTTCCAGAGTTTAACAGAAACCAGAGTTCAGATTGGCCTGCATCTGATATCAAAATAATATTAATAATATTAATTGATACCTTCCTGTGTGTGATGACTAAGTGACCTCTCAACACACTCTCATTCATTTAAAATACTCCAAAGGTTAATGTTTATAGCTAAATAGTAGTTACAGAAACCGAACAAGCTTTGAATTATTTCTGAAATGAACCACGGATTGTGTGTGTGTGTGTGTGTGTGTGTGTGTGTGTGTGTGTGTGTGTATAGTGGGGGTTGTGTAGACATATTTTAGACATATTTTTAGAACAACAGTGTTGTATTATAAATACTTACATACACTCCAGCGTTTTTAAATGTCTGCCACCTACAACACCTATCACTGTTCCATCAGAAGTGAAAATCACTGTATGTCCAAAATCACACCTGTAGGGGTTGGCCATATGACAAATTTCTAAAAAAAAAAAACAATATATACCCCAATATATAGGTTGAGTTTGAAAGATAATTTTATTTAATGTCAAATGTGAAATCTGTTAAAATTGTAACCCTACAGTATATAGTTTTTTTTAGATTCCATATTTTCAACATCAGATCATCTGATTCCAGTTATTTTGTAATAATATAAAAACATAAACATTATAAAAAAGATATCACTGTATCTTCAATATATCAAAAAAGTGTTTTGCGACATAATTTACCAGAATAGACGTTCGCTATGTTGGCCGTTCCTACTATACAGTGCATTGTTTAAAATTTAGCCTATTTTGTAGTCAGGATCCAAATGATGTAGCTAAACAGGTACAAAATACCCATAATGCACTGTGCACTGTGCTGTTTGTAGGGAATAGGGGGTGTAGAGATTCATTTGAAGTGCACTCTAAATAGCTGTGACTTTTAAACCCTATGCGTGGTCAGTTTCGCTGTCTTTTGAAAGCGGTTAAAGCTAACTAAATTCCTCAAAGGAATGCTTGCTGTTATCGTTCTTGGGTGCATATAAAATAGACAGACTTGGGGATGCTGTTGTGGTTTGAATTCTTCTTTTAATTTACTTTCAGTAACTTGTAACATTTTTGAGTATTTGACACTCACTGTCATGTCTCACCCGATTCTGTCTCGCACACTCTGGCCCTTTTGGCTTGTGCTTTCCTTATATGGTCACAACTTCCTTCCTTGTTAACCCACTCTCTCTTTTGATTTCTCTCCACCCATTGTCAGTGAGATCCATTTTAGTGATAGCTATCATGGATGTAAAAACAAAAAGCATATTACAGCCTCTTTAGCTGTCATCGTTTTATTGCTGTATGTGTTTGTATGTTTTTGTGAGTCGTGCTGAAACAGTGATGAAAGCAAGGACTGAATTTTTTTATCATATAATTGTATTTACTTAAATACTAAATATGATTACAGCCCATAGATTTCATACTCATGATTAACCCCATGTTATTATGAGTACCATATTTAGTACTCTGGACTCACTAGCTATTATGTTATAAGGCATGCTTTATGGTTCTGTAAAATAAAGTGTTAAACCGAGAGTCCCTTAAGAAAAATAAAAATGAAATATCATTTCTATCCTCTCGTAGGCTTCTTTCTCAGCGCAGGAGGAAGGACTACTTTGGTTTTTCAGTGAACTGCACGGGAAATGAAGCTCATCTGACCGAGTGTAGGATGGGCAAGGCACTGAAAGTGGAGCAAAATCCGAATGCCACGTGCGCCTATGGAATGCCTGCCGTGATCAGCTGTGTTCCTGGAAGAGCTTTCGCACCCACACAGTCCTTAGGATTCAGAAAGGCCTACAGAGCAGAGGTATACACACACATACACACACACACACACACACACACACACACACACACACACTTAAACCTCATGTAGTGTGTACTGCTTTGCAATGCTGTGTCTGCATGGTCCAGTCTGTCTGTTTTGAATTTCTAGCCATAAATAGAAACACCTACGGTTTAGCCGTAGCATTTACCATTTTTGGCTCCTTGCTACAGGAATATGTGAGACAACTGAAAACTATGCTTTTCCCATTTCTCAGCTAAAACAGTTGTCAGGCCAAATGTGAATAAATTGCACCAGGTGGAAATGCAAATTCACTGAATGGGAAAGGACACAGGATGCGTAAGACAAATGTTTGCTCCTGGTAGCTGTTACTTTCACTTCAAGCGACTTTGACCTGTGAATTTACGAGCCTCTGTCTGGTGAACCAGTTAAAACTAAGTGGGCAGGACTGTGGTCTTATCAGTTAGAAAAAATTTGCTGTCTCTTCCACTGTCCACTAGTATATGCTGGATTTTTATGGTAAATTTCAGTTTTTTTCTCTCTGCCTGCTAGAATTTTCATTTTAGCAATGTTGGCGCCTTTGTTGTTATGATACCAGTAACATAAAAGATAATAGGAGGCAAGATAAAGATTAGGGTCCCATTATACAACTTCTTATTTGAGATTAAATTGGGCTGTGGGAAACAATCTGATATATATTTTTGCTTTTTTCTGTTTATTAGGTGAAGTTAAAATGAATTACATTCATTTTTCTTTAAAAAAAAATCAGTTAGTATTAGGGAATATTTTACATTATGTCAATAGAAAAGCATTTTTTTTATAATGTGAAGAAGGAGAATCAAGATGGCAGCCAAGTGGCTTCATGGCTCTGTGGTTAGACTGACATGAACAGCTAGAGACACTCAGTGTTTTTTTTTTTTTTGTCCTTGACTCACCAGTAGCCGGATTACTGTCAAATTACGAAGAGTCTGGTAAATGCTAACTCAGTAGCAGACACATGCCTTCACACACTTTTCCAGTGTGTCTGGAATGGTTTTAAGTGGCCTCACTGTAGCTTCTTATCCAAATATTTTACACACTCAACAGTGTGTGTAACCTCAGACTTTTCCACCATCAACCCGAATCGTCTCTGACAGGGAAGCCGTAGCTAATTTCATGTCATTTTTTTTCAATGAATGGTCTCTATTTTTCAACATCAAGCTCGTGAGAAGCTTCAGCAGTTCCAGCAGTGCTTAGAACCCTTACAGAACAGGGCATCACACAAGGACTTCCAGGAAATAACTTTGAAGGACCTGGAAAGACAAGGATTACGTAAGATTCCAGAGTGTTTCGAATGCACGCTGATTGTGTGTTTATATAGCGATCATGCTTCCAGCCAGATCCTGTCATCTGGAAGCACTCCATGAAGAGAGCGAGACTGCGCTGAATAAACACAGAAATGCTTCAGGTTCACTCACCTCCAGGGCTGAGGCTCGGTTACACTAGCTTTTTTGTCAGCATACATTTGCAAGAAAAAATGACATTCCTGTTCATGGAATTTGTAGTTTCGCATTACAGTTTTTCAGTGTGAATACATTTTTTTTAAGTGAAACTTGGTATTGAGAGTAAATTAGCACCATTGACCAATAACATAACTGTTTTAGAGGCATTGGCCTTCACTTTTTGGCAGAATTGTAGATGCAGAGTCAAAAACCTGAAAGAATTTTTATACAGTATGCCCTTCCTGACACAGCCCCTCCCCAATTTTATCCAGGCTTGGGACCAGCACTGGGAATGCGCTGTCTTGTGTAGCCCCACTGGCTGTGGTTGGTTTCCTAGCCGGGAATCGAACCAGGGCCACGGCAGTTAGAGCGCCAAAGCCTAACCACTAGTCCTTCAGGGACCCAACATATTGGTATATTATATGAACAATTAATCTGCAAAGTGATTTCTGTTTGTAAATGTTTCCCACATAAAGCAGGATAAGCTTCAGCTTGTCTTGTGGACTATAAAATGTAAAGGTTGTTGTACTGTATGTGATCTATTTTTATTATGAATTAGATCAACAAATATCTACTTTATTTATATTTTCCTCCAGCAACCCCTGGTGCGTCTACGTGGAGGGGGGAAGTTGGGTGAAGGTCGAGTGGAAGTGCTGAAGAACGGCATTTGGGGAACAGTGTGTGACGATAACTGGGACATGAAAGCTGCCAGTGTGGTGTGTCGAGAGTTGGGCTTTGGCACTGCTAAAGAAGCTCTGATTGGGGCACGAATGGGGCAAGGTGTGTATCGCTCACTAAAACGCTACACATTACACAGTACCTACCAAGTTGTGTGAGTTTACTATTTAGCCTTGTTCTGTTCCATCTGCCCAGATTTTATAGCAAACAACTAAAATTTTAGTTAAAACCATAGATAATGACTGACACTAACAGTTTTAGCTAGCTTCAACATAGCCATTAAGTCTTTTACAAACAATGTAAAGGCACAATGACAGTGGAAATGAGACAGCAGTGTCAGAAATATCGACATTTTCCTCAGATGTGTTGGTAAGTAACTAAGAAAAGACTCCGTACAGCTAAAATTGCACTGTAATTATGCTTAGCATCAACCGCTAGCTGAACTTCTGTGGGTTCTGCATCATGACTCAATAACTCAGCTGTATTAAAAAAAAAATATTTGGACATTTGATGTCTTGAATACCACAAGAGTGGACTTTTCATGTGGAATCTTTTTGAAAACACAAGAAATAGTACGAGCTTACCACTAGTTTAAATTTAACTACTTCCTCTCAGATCAAAATGACCGTGGTCATCATCTATTTAAAGGAAATATGATTTCTAAATGAAATGAAAGAACAGATAGTTTTCAGTTTTGTGTGAGGACATTTCACACAGCTAAACACTTGATCTGTTTCATTATTTTAATGGATTCATTAATAAAAAGGGGGAAATTGCGGCTTCAATAATTCTCTGTAGTTTTTACTCAACTCTGAACTTTTAGCTCAACTTTATGTACAGAGTCTTTTATGTAAACTGTTAAACATTGCTGGAGAGTGTAGTGTAAGCTGATTCTCAGACAGACTGTCTGTCGTCACACATCAGTGGAGTTAGATAAAAAAAATTCTCCTTTCATCAGGAGCAGCAGACACAAGGAATCCTTAGAGTCTTGTCCAGCTGCAAAACTGTTTTAACATCCACTCACCATCTGGTCACATCAGATAACCACATGTTCTTCAGCTGCATCTCATATGTCTGAGTGAAAGACTGAGACTAATCCAAAATTGTCCTCAGTCATTTATTCAGAAATTTATCAGCATGGCACCTAGCATTGGCACATTTTTCCTAAATATTCATATTAGCACTTGTAACTCGTAAATATGTGGTCTGTTTGATAACAGCTTAAATGCAACATCTTAAAGGGGCAGCTTTCAATGTTTAGAGATGAATAATAATAAGTTTTAATGACCCACTATCAAATCTTTCCTTTCCCCCTTCTGACTCCGCCCCCTCTGCTAAAACTAATGACGTATTCAAGGTGAAGTTGCTGATTATGGAAAAGGAACCTTTAAGGACTTTTTTAAACGATATTATTATTTCATCAGTATAAACACATTTTTAAAACTAAAAACTACACCTTCGAGTGCAGAAGCTTTTGCTATTTTATTTTGTCCACTTTAGAAAAGAGAAGTGCTGGCAATGCCACTTTATTGTCCTTTGTGTGTTACTTTTAATGGATGAAGGCTATGTTTCCATTATTTTGTTCATCATTTAGGATTATGAAACAGTCCTACTCAAGTCTGTCTGCTGTTTATTTGTCTGAAATTACACTTTATGGAGGCTTAATTAGTTTTACGTTGTCTTAACTTCCAACTGACATGGTCTTAAATTTCAGGCTATAAACATAACATATACCTAATCTGGTGTGTTTCTTTTCTCATGTAATTGAATCTGTTTTTACTTTATTCTGATAGGTGCAAAAGTTTGCACTGACAAAATAAAGAAGACAAAGAAATATAATTAATAGGAATGAGATATTTAGTGGATCAGGATTTATAAATGTTCCTACTTTATCAGCTATCAGAATAACTGTACATACAGTATACCATAACTAACTCAACTGGATATATCTCACCGTTACTGTGTAATGATTAATGTGAGCTGTGTGTGTGTGTGTGTGTGTGTGTGTGTGTGTGTGTGTGTGTGTGTGTGTAGGAATGGGCCCGGTGCACATGAACGAGGTGGAGTGCTCAGGGTTCGAGAAGTCTCTGACTGAGTGTTACTTTAACAGAGAAGCTCTGGGCTGCAGTCATGAGGAGGATGCAGCTGTGAAGTGTAACGTCCCTGCCATGGGCTTCCACAACAGGGTATATACCATTTTCTAACATTAGATGATTACATAAATTACATTTTATTACTAAAATAAATAAATTTAATGGAATCCAGATGCTAGCAGTAAAACCTGTAAAGATTTGTAACCTTAACTAACCACACTTTCATTTGATTGTTTTACTGAAAATGTTGGACATGTCAGTGTTGGACTCACAATCTACCAGTCGTAGTGTAAAAACTTAACTAGCCATGCAGTTACGTTACATTTAACCTTCTCAGACCTGTTCTGGAGGCAGACGTGTTATGGATACAGAATGATTAGAATGTAAACTAATCTACACATAGGGGGTGAGCTGCTTGTTTTGTTTAGTCTAAATTGTATCTCCTGGTTTCTATTTATGGAGATCGCGTTGGTTGACTTTTTATTTACATTTCCTAATCGGTTAGCTTGTATATTCAGCTTATTTTGGGCAGGTAGCTCAGCCAAAAAGAATTTCCTCTCATGTTTTATTTTGTGGTTATTTCAAGTTGGCAAACAAAGGAAAGAATCATATGTGGGTTTGGTGTGTTTGGTCTGGTGGTTGGGTGGGTATGGTTTATATACGGCCTCATGTTGTTTTTGAGTCTAGACCTTTGTGGTCGTAAAGAATGTAAAAGCCTCTGGGCTCGAGCACATCGCTGATTGTGAACTGTTCTCACCCAAAGAACCATGTGTTCACAGCAGCAAGCGTCAAATCGACAATGCGGTCGGAAGTCATTCATTTTCAGTGAGAGCGGTAATTTACATCGACCTCTGATGAATTAAAGTGGGCATGACCAGGCAAGGAGATAAAGCTGAGCAGAGAGTCACACTACAAATTAGAAGGGAAGTGATTTGGTGACTGTCAGTGGGAATGAGGAATGGTGGTGCTTCTTTTTCCTGTTGAAACATCCGTCTTTTTCTGGTCACTACTGTCCAAGATCAGAAGCGTTTATGTAAGGAATAAAATGTGATAGGGTGTGCAGTTATAGCATAATATGTGGTGGTGTCATGCGGCGAAGTTTTTTCCTATTATCCTATTGCCAATGCTACCAATTTTTATTTATTTAAAAAATGACATGTGATACTTATTATCTGTTTTTAGTTACTTTTAATGTTGCGGAATGTCCACAAAGCAAGTTGGTTTGTTTTAGAGGCTCATGTTATAGCAGCTATAAGCATTCGTTCCCTCACCAGCCTCTCTTTCTTCTCTCTCATCAAGTTCATAAGACAAAAAAATACCACAAAGCTATCTAAAGTCTCGAGGACTTTTCCATGTCTGAAACCTTACTGACCATTCTAAAGTGCTAACACTGGAGACTCCGTCCAAAAATGTGTAATAGCCACCTTCTCACAGAAAACATCATCTAAACCTGTGATATGCCTTGTAGCTTGACAGAGCTGATTCTGAAGTATTCAACAGAGCGAATATTCAACAGAGCTGTGACGTAAATTAAAAATATTGCATGCCAGTCAAATCATGAACTTTAACTAAAAACACGTGTATAAATACTTTACATAGAACGCAGAAGTATTTGGACAGACAGAAATGATACACAGACTTAAAGGTTATGTACATAAATAAGGCACTACATGCATGGGAACATCAGCAATGAGATGAGTTCTGCATTTGGAGGTTTTTCATGAAACGATAGAATGATAAACTATGAACAGGCGCTGAAGGTTGCACAGTCTGCAGACATCTAACATAATCCTAGGTTAACTCGACCAGGGAACCGAGCAGTCACAGAACCACAGATCCCAATAGTAGTAATGACTTTATGAATTTCTTAAATGAAAAGATTAAAAACATGAAAATAAATAAAAAGAATGAAAATTGTAGATGACAGAAAATAGTAACACTAAATCTTTTAATAACAGCTTTAATTACTTCTGTACTGTTGGTCTTGGCAAGTTTCAAAGACTTGGGTCAACATCTCGCTTGGCAACACTGATCCAGTCCCTGAATGTTCCTGAAAGTGAAAGAGCCTGCAGTTTCCCAAATATCATTACACCACAGCGCTGCTGAATACTTTATTCTGAAGGTGCTGATTCATTTTCTAGAATCAGATCACAGGTTTATATTAATGCGCTTGTTCTACTACAATGTTGTTTCTATAGTAACAGACAGGGGACAGCGAGCTTTGCCATGTGTCTGTAATATGGTGTCTGGTATGCTACATTTTTTGTCTTATTAACTTCAAGAAAAAGAAAAAATGACAGTCTGGTGAGAAGAACAGCTGCTTATAGCTGTTATAAGTGATGACTGCAGCTAACCTGTTTCCTATGTAACTATAAATGGATAAAAATGACAAATTATGTAATAAATTTAAAAAATTTAATAATTTGGATATTCCTCAGGAATAGATCACTTTGGGACATGCTGATGTAGGCAAGTAATCAACATCATGGTGTTAACCTAATTGTTGCTTATTTGCCTATAACAGTACACCCCGTCATGTGTTATTCCTCACTTAATTCATCCCTAGACCTAGGGAGCACATGGCAAGAACATTCAAAGTTGCAGTCATCACTTATCACTTGCAGTGTTACTTATGGAGAAAATCTGAGTAACTATAGGCCAATTTCGAACCTTTAATTTATTTCTAAAATGTTGGACAAACGTTGGGTCTGTCCAGCTGTGCTCCTTCCTGTGAAAAAAAATTAGGTACGAGGAATTTCACTCTGGATTTAAAGCCTGTCATAGCACAGAACCAGCTCTCACCAGAGTATCTACTAACTTACTCATGTCTTTGGACTGTGGATGTATAACGTTGTTTGCACTGCTGGAGCTTAGAGCAGTTTTTCACGCTGTAGATCACAATGTTCTCCTGCATAGACTCGAGAACTGCATCAAGTGTTGCTCAACATTGAGTAAAAGCTAAATGGGGTGGTTGTTCGCTTTGCAGCTGCGTCTGAGCGGAGGCAGGAACCCGTACGAGGGCCGCGTGGAGGTGCTGGCAGAGAGGAACGGCTCGATGGTGTGGGGAACGGTGTGCAGTGACAGCTGGGGAATCATGGAGGCCATGGTGGTGTGCAGACAGCTCGGATACGGCTTTGCTAATCACGCCTTCCAGGTGAGAAGCATAGCAGAGACAAAAATACATACATACACATAATGATCACATAATAAATTAGCTTTGTGTAACAAAATACAACACATACATCATTCGACATACACATAACTTTAAAAAACAGTAGAACACCAGAACTACACAGTGTCAGCGTGAGACTGGACAGTATAAAAACTATCCTGTACTACACACAGTGTAGGAGCCATTATTTTATAATGTATGAACTATAGAAATGATTCCCTATTAGACTTGTAGAGCATGATATGATATAAGAGCCATTATTTCATATATTTAAAGTATACATTTATGTAGGGACTAGGGATCTAAATCCTAAATGGCTCTCTCTTGGACATGTGCATATTTCATATCCTATACTTCCTAAATATTTCCTAAAACACCTTTTCTACAATAAATTGTGATATATAGCACTATTGTTATCATGGGCATTTTTAAATATTCTCACTGTTGCTGTGTTTCATTTGGGAGGAGGCTCTCTAGGTAGGTAGCATGTGGACGGCTGTCTTATGTCAGTCT
>JAKKZN010000017.1:16598475-16608475 GCA_033441825.1 Pangasius elongatus
ACACACACACACACACACACACACACACACACACACACACACACACACACACACACACACACACACACACACTATATGGGCTAACTTTGGCCAATAAGAAAATACATTTAAGCTAGATGAAAGACTGATGTGTCATCTCTGTGTTTATCATGCTGTGCCAGAACCTGTGGTGAGTAAATTTTCAGAGGCTGGAATGGGTTCAGGGCGATGAGGATGTCTCCAACATAGGTGTATATCTGCAGTTCTTCATAGCGCCTCTGAAGATGTGTGATTATAGTTTCCTGTGTAAAGCAAATCAAGAATTTCATATTTCAACTGACATAACATGCAGCACGGCAGATGTATTCGACTTTTCCCCATGAGGCCCATGTCCCAGTTCTTTGAGAGTATGCAAACCAAAGCAAACAAGCAGCATGGATTAAATCACTGTGCAATTATCATTACCATTACCATTATTTGTAAAGTGTTAGATTTAACACTTCATTGTTCTTTTTTCGGTCAAAATTTTCAGTCTTTGTCCAAATGAGTCAAATTTTTCAAAAACTCAAAACATTCTCCATTTACCCTGATAGAAAGTGTATCAGTGCCTCCTTCACACACCTCAAGCACAGGCCGAAACATTACTAATGTGAGATAGGGGAAGGGCCGGGGCTTCCAGAGAGTGTCCGTTAATATCCAAGAGCTCAGGACGTTCATAGGCTCATCTGCCACTTTTATGATTAAAAACAGACAGCTCTTTTGATGCATTCTGGAGTATGTTCCAGTGTTGTCTGATGGCAAAATGCAGATCTCATACTCAAAGTTGTGTAAAGAGCAGCTCTGATACAGTCTACAAACATGAATTTTTTGCTATTTTCCATCACGCCAGCTTCCCCCAGCAATCCCTTCATTCCCCACTCTGCATTACAGTATATTATAGTAACATTCGTTTTGGGCTCAGTTTTTTAAGTGCTAAGAACTTAGCAGAGTGTACGTTCAACAGGACTAAGCAGTAAATTACTGTTCAGCATATTAAGTAGAAGTACAGGTACAAACCTCATCTAAAGCCTCCAGGTTCACCAGGTCGTCATCAGGAAAACTCTCAATCAGCAGTGTTTTGCGTGTATTGATCCGTTCATGCCTTTAAAGATAGGATTATAACTCAGTTGTAGTTGCAAAATGCAATCGATGCATAAAACCAATGTCATCTTGAAACAAGTGGTCAAGTCCACATGGGTTTTGTAATTTTTTTTTTTTTTTTTTTTTTTTTTTTTTTTTTTTTTTAAAATTTTAAAAAAAAAAAAAAAAAAAAAATTTATTTAAAAAAAAAAAAAAAAAAAAAAAAAAAAAAAAAAAAAATCTTTTATCAGCTATTAAGAAATAAAAATCCTAATAGACATTAATTTTCTGTACATTCTGTAAGATATGTTTGGAATCCATAACAGAAGTCAGAAATGAAGCCCTCCTGAGACAGAGCATCTCTCCATTCAACTCCTCGAGAACGCAAAATGCAAAAAAGCCCTAAATACGGTCACACACACCACGCCACAGTTCCCCTTTACATCAGACAAGGAGGGGAGGGAAATAAAATAACAGGAAAATAAACAACAACAAAAGCCTTTGGATTCTGCGGACCCATTTTGTAGAGAACAGGTACAACACAACCGGCAAACATGGAGAAAAAGAAAAGGAGGAAAAAAAACCCATCTGTAGATTTTTTTTTTTGCTTTCTGATTTTAGCCAACAACCTTTTAGTGCTTGTGGGTCTGCAGCACTTCCCACAATGCACTGCTCTATAATACAATTCATCTCTTTTTTGGGTGAGACGGTTCCTTTGGAAACAGGCTTGAGGCTTCATCTGTGAAAATGTCTCAGCCATGTAGCAGACTGCAGCAGACTGATTCTATCCATCAGATCTGACACTAGATACTTCACTGACCTGTAAGTAAGTAATAACTAGGACTAGGACTAATTCTAACAGCTGAGTGATGATGAAATGTCCTTCCTTGTCTCCTCTGGCTCTGGCGGTCATCATCATCATTACCATTTTTCCCTTCACATGCCTCACAAAATGCACAAATCAGTCACGGACATACATCCTAAAGCTTAAACCTATTAATCAGTCTCAAAGTGAGTGACACCAATGAAAGTGTCAGCTTAAAAAAAGAAAAAAGAAAGAAAGAAAGAAAGAAACACAGAACGTGATTCAGCTGATCATAGCTTCAGTGAGGGATTTGGTCCCTGATGTCCACGTTAATAAGCATGAGTGCAAAGTGAACAGGGGGAAAAATTAAACCTGGGAGGGAATAAAAAAAAAAAATTATAAAAAAAAAAAAAAAAAAAATTCCACCTAATGAATCCTAAAGTGTCACTGAAACTGGCTTTGCATTAATAATAATAATAATAATAATAATAATAATAATAATAATAATAGTACAGCAGATAGAACAGTATACTATATAGATTTTTTTTTTTAAAAGCAAGAAAGAAAAATAAAGAAAAAAGGCAGGAGGAACATGAACATGGCATTATGGGAAATTTGGTGAAAGTAAGGCATGCATGTTAAATTTATTTATTGAATTTTTTAGGTTGCTGATCAACCCCCCGCCACACACAACTACCCCCCCCCCTCCTTGTTTTTGTTCTAAATCCTAAACCAGATGTCTGTTCACCAAAACGGTCGTATAATAATTCATTAATAACTCAATAATCCGACTTGACTAAACAGCTCTGCGTAGACGTATGATATATAACGATGAAATATGATCTTGTATTTAGAAAAATATTACCTTTAGTTATACACTCTTAACCAAAAGAAGGAAAATAAAAGGGTATTAAACGCTGCCTTGTTGCCTTGTCTTTCACACCTTTAATATGTTTGTTTGGACTGTAATTCTTTTTTTTGAGGAAAGATTTAAAGCTAGACTACATGCACCTTTCTAGGTACAAGACACACTGAAAGTACAAAAAAAAAAAAATAAATGTACGCTTGACATTTCCACCACAGGGCCAAGAACAGGTGCAGATGAGTACCCTTTTCTCGAGAAGTGTACCTGTTCGGGTTAGGTAGTCACTGCAGTCATGGCATCACTCACCGTCATCATGTGATTCGTGTTTTTCTGAATTTTTTTTTCATTTTCTTTCTTTCTTTCTTTTTTTTTTTTTTTTTTTTGGAGGAGGACACACGTGACGCTCCAAAATTAAGGAATCACTGCTTCATCCTATCATCATATCCCGTCTAACCAACAGCAGCCAGCATCTACTGCGCAGGCGTGAGTGGTGTGTGATGGGAGAAACACACACACACACGTTCACACACACACATTCTCACTCAAGTCACCAAGCTTCTGGGATTGTGTTGGTTCATTTTGTCCACCGATTTCCAAACTGGCCTGATGATTAAAGAAGAAAAAAATCTAATCCAAAACATTCAAGTGTAGGAACACTTTAAAATGTACACACCTACACATCAGCGTGTGAACATTTAAGTCAGCCATGCGCTCCATCACTGGCTTTTTTTTTTTTTTTTTTAATTTTTTTTTTTTTAAATACAGAAGCATTTCAGTAATGGGAGTTTTTCTTTTTTCTTTTTTTTTGGAATGAGCATCCCTAACCCAAGACTTCATGTTCATCTTGGGAACTCCCAAATATCTGCACTATGTTCGAGTGCCAACTTGCCAAGCATGCGCAATATTTTTATAAAATAAAAATTCTTGGCTTTTTTCAAAAAAAAAAAAAAAAAAAAAAAAAAAAAAAAATCAAATCAATCATGAAGCAAAAATTACAAAATGGATTTCAACTGTGATGACACCAATCCAAGGCTATTTATATATTTATACATACTGTGTTTTATGCTGTTTGAATACTCATTGTAATTGTTATTTATTTATTTATCTTGATTTTTCCCCAACATTATATACTTAATTTTTTTTTTATCAGATATCAATAAATAAATAAAAAAAAAGCATGATTTTTTTTTCAACGGTGTTGTGCCGTTTTCTCCAAGAGAAATTTCATGGAGGGAGAGAGGACGAAGGAGAGAAAGAGAGAGGGATGGTTTTTTTTGACCTGGAGTGGGAATGCGCCTGTGTGTTGGTGCCGTTCTCTCACAAAACGGTCCAGAAGTGAATTGAAGATGGGGGGGTGGGTGTAGGGGTGGGGTTTAATGGATAGAGCGCGAGAGGGAAACTACGCCTGTGCGTTGGTGCCGTTCTTGTCGGCGTTGATGGAGTTGGCCGTCGAGTCCTTTCGCGGAGGCATTCTTTCGTTTATCCGATCCAAACCGCGAGCCTCCTCGAAACTCTGGATCTTGTGCTGAGGGTTGAAGCCTTGAATAGCTGGAAGAGACAGAGGGAAAGAGAACAAGGCGTCAGAGCAAGTCCTAAAAAAAACTGCCACAGTGTGGAGCTATTCTCATTTCTCCTCATATCTGTGCATGTAAATACAGCCAGAGCTTTAAAAGATTAAGGAGTACAGAGATACATCACTTACTTGATTAGTGGTGGCCGGGTTAGCGTGTTCGACATTAATAAGAAAGAAAAGGCAATTTATTATAAGCCACTTGACTCACAACACAGAGTGATGACACACACTCGAGTCCAGAAGTCTGACTGCATTAACAGCAAGTGTTTTCATTTCAACCGTTATCAACTGTATGGCTGTATGGTCATTTTTCAGTTACGGGTACGCTACACCCGCTTGAGGTATGAACACAGGCTGGCCCGAGTCCTGAAACACTGCACTGTGCAGTAAATATGCTGAGGTTTAGTGTGTGTACACTTATTTGGAAACCTTTCGCATATATATTTTAGTACAATATATATTTGTGAAATACTCTCCTGTTCCTGTTGAATTCGTCTTTGGATATTTAAGAAATATACACTGACCGAGCACTTTATTAGACCTGTTCACGTGCATAAAGTCATGCAGATACAGGTCAAGAGCTTCACTTTACACTCACATCAAACATCAAAATGGGCAGGGGGGAGTGATCTCAGTGACCGGAGCATGGTTGTTAGTGACTGTGGCATGGTTCGGGTTTTCAGAAACTGCTGATTTTTATGCACAAGAGTCTAGAGTGTACACAGAATGGTGTGTGTGTGGGGGAATCCTTGCTGATGAGAGAGTCTGGAGGAGAAGGAAGGCTACGGTAACTCGAATAACCACTCTTTACATCCGTGGTGAGCAGAAAAGCAGCCAGACATTAAACTTTGAGGCGGATGAGCTACAAAATTCATCCACATCGGGTTCCTCTCGTCAGCCAAAACAGGATTCCGAGGCTACAGTGGGCACGGGATCACTGAAACTGGACAGCTGATGCCACCTGATCTGATGGGTCTTGATTTCTGCTATGACGTGTGTAGATGGTAGAGTCAGAACCTGGCATCAGCAGCATGATCCTGCGTCATATCAACAGTTCAGGCTGGTGTTAGTGGTGGTTCTGTGACTGGGGGGGGAAATATTTTCTTGGCACAAATCGTGCTCCTTACCATCATGACTGAGCATGATTTGAATGGCACAACCTGTCTGAGCACTGCCGCTGGCCACCATCTACCCAACCAATAACAGCTACTTCCAGCATGATAATGAGCCATGTGACAAAGCACAAGTCATCTCAAACCTCTTCAGGGCACTTTAAGAACCTCCGTCTATGGGATGTCGAAGAATGGGAGATATACAATCATGTCAACGTGGACCAGGGTCTACTCAAAGGACTGTTTAACATTTTGTGGAATCCATGCCATGAAGAACTGAAACTGTTCTTGGTGTTCGTAATAAACAATGGTATTAGTTTGGTGTTCCTAATAAAGTGGCCGGTGAGTGTATATTCATATATTCAATCTCAAAAGGACCTATTTTTCCCCCCCCTTATTTCTGTTTTGTGTTTTTATGCTTCTAATTTGAATTTTCATTGGTCATTGTGTGCGTTCTCTATCCTCAGAGTGTTGAGAACGAGGTGCGTGTGTGTGTGTGTGTGTGTGTGTGTGTGTGTGTGTGTGGGTGGGGGGTTTAATGACGACATGGTGGTTAAAGTGTATAAAAGCGAGTTTGCCAGTGACTCAGTCATGGCTCTCTCAGATTCCAGATTCAGCAGCTGGTTTACAGTCGTTAACCATAAAAAAGGTTTTCGTCATGGCAATAAAGCAGGCTGAACCTGGAGAACAGTACGGACGATAATGAATAACAATACGCCACGACAATTAATGCTGCATGTTAAAGAGAAAACAGAGATTTTAGACTTTCGTGCGAGGATTTCGAGACTCTGGATCAGGCTTGGAATGAACTCGTGGTCTTCGGCAGTACGTTTAGCTGAACAGAACGCTGGACTGGCGGTTGATAACTGAAGAAACAGAAACACACTCAGTGGTGCACTCGGACTTCAGGACCTGCCTCTAATCAGTTACACCACAACATGAGCAAATCTGTTTTACCACACAGACAAAAACATCTCTACAGCACAGTGGCTGACGCTCGCAGGATGTTGAACACACACTCCATATCAAAGCGTTTTACACACAGATAAAACACAGCGAGACGCTCACACACTGACTGTTTACATGAGCCACTGGTCATAAAGCTCGAGTACACCAGTGCCAACATGTATTTATTCTGCCAATAACACCACCACAGTGACACACACACACACACACACACACACACACACACACACACACACACACACACACACACACACACACAGGCAGACACTGAATGTGAGACAAAAAAAAACATCAGACAGAGAGAGAGAGAGAGAGAGAGAGAAAGCAGGAAACGGAGAAAGAGGGGCAGAGAGATAGAGTGAGAGAAAGAGAGAGAATGTGAGACGAAAAGAAAAAGAGAATGCGAGAGTCTTGAAAAAGTGAGCGAGAGGGACAAAGGCGGAGAGAGAGACAAAGAGAGGGAGACACATTAAAAGTAAGACAAAGAAACTAGGAGACACAGTGGGAGAATGAGACAGAGGGCGTCGTAGAGACAGTGAGAGACGGTAATGAAAGAGACACACGGTGTGAGAAAGAAAGACATATGGGGGGCAGACAGACGAGAGATACAGAGAAGGAGAGTGAGACACAGAGTTAAAAGTCATGAGTGAGAGAGAGACAGGGAGAGAGGGAGACAAGAAAGAGTGAGACAGAGACAGTTAAGAGTCATGGAGACAGACAGACAGAGAGAGAGAGAGAGAGAAAGACTGTCATGAAAAATGAGACAGAGTGAGAGGGACAAAGAGATGGAGAGAGAGAGAGATAGACAGACATAAAAAGCGAGACAAAGAAACTGCAAAACAGAGGACGACAGCGAGAGAGTTAAGTGTCAGAGACACAGAGAGAGAGAGAGAGAGAGAGAGAGAGAGAGAGAGAGAGAGAGAGAAAGAGTCATGAAAACAGCCAGAGCGCAAAGGACAAAAAAGATAGAGATAGCGAGAGAGAGAGATAGCAAGAGAGACAGAGAGAGAGATTAAAAGAGCGATACGAGTGGGAATGAGACATGAACGATAAATGGAGGCTGATTAAGTGGATATAAAACACCTATCATTAACAATAATAAAAGAAACAGTGATGGCGCGGCCGAGCGGAAATAACACAGATAAAATTTCTTGAGCCGACGCTCGGGAACAGTTTCACTATTTTGCTAGTGCTGACTTTTATCTTTTGTGTTGGCAGGAAGTGGAGGCAATTAAAAACAGACTTCCCTCGCTCTCGCTGTGGTCGACTAGCCCTCAGCTCCCACATACAAACCTGCGTGCGTGTGTGTGCGTGCGTGTGCGTGCGTGTGCGTGCGTACCCAGTCTCACTTCCACCTTGCATCAACACACGATGCAGCATCATTAAATGATTTCGGAGCGAAGAATTCACTGCGCTCATTTATGTCCGCCTCCTACAAGGCGAGCTGCTTTCATCCAACTCCAGCTGTGCTGACAGCTGGCTGACTTCACACACTTTGGCTGGCTAACTAATTAGCATATTGCCCGAGGGAAATAAGAGACGAGCCTGTGGAGCTTATGCAAGCCTTTACGCAAAATTAGCCCTGCCCATTTTACACAGACAGGACAAACTGTGCTGAAGTACATGCACACAGTGACATCAGCCATCATTAAACCATTAACCTCGTTTAGACATCACTCGCGCTTTTACAGCTCCTGACACTTTAATGATCTGGGTGCTACCCAGAATGCACTGAAAGTGTACATCATACGGGGTTAATACCGAGAAATGGCTGCGGGTTATGTTTTTTATGTGCTTGGAAAACCGCAATCAGCGATGGCTTCGTCTGTTTTTACCAGCGATGCATCAAAGCCATTTTTCAGCCGGAGTTTTTGGTATTCAACACCGATACTGATACTGAAATGACTAACCTCACTTACCGTTAATCAATCACAGATGTCAAAGAACATTTTATTTAGCTCTTCTTGTGCTTCCCTGGTTTACAGTGGCCATACAGGCTGCATGTGCCTGTTTGTGATCTTAAGCCTAGCATACGCTACACAATTTTAGCCACGGTTTCCCAGTTGGCGACTAATTTTGGTGCTTTCAAAAATGAGTGTGAACCCCTCTACGAGTAATAGCAAGAACAACTCTGAGAGACAGCCAAGGAGCGCACGAGAGGAAATCAATGCCGCGCGCAGCAGATCCCTGAATCCAGTTTGTCATCCATCTATCTGTGTGGGAGGGCGAGGGTAAAATGTAAGAACAATAATATTATTTCTAGAAAAATGTGTCGTCAGGTAATACGCCAACTGGTTGTTAGGAACAGCAAAAGTAAAAACAAACTATTCCTGGTGTACAAAAACAGCTACATTTCCGCACTATACCTCCAGTTCTCTTTGCAGAACAGACAATCCACACTGCCCATATTTCCTCACCATTTTCCCCCCTATTTCTTGTTTCCAAAAAGTCACAGGATGGACAGTTCTCGCATTTATTTTGGTAAGGATTTGGGGATCAGTACGATTACAGCTTGTGTACTGAGCATGCCTCATCTGCAAGCACAGCACTACGACCACCAAACAACTGATCGCAAGTGATAAAAGTGAGTCAGTGATTCTGACATTTTCAAAGTCATGTGACCTTTTGCTCCTAGGCTTGTAGGTTTAGCGAGTTGCTTTCAAAGTGCATTTACAAGCTATTAGTTAGCTTTGAACTGAATGAAGTTTTTTTTTTTTTTTTAAACTTCAGAAAAAGCGCTTCTGTACCGCTCTACGTAAAGAAACTTTTATTGTATTTGTGTCCAACAACATACTGGTTACGTGCTGTTCTTGTCATTCACCTAGCACTGTCTGTAGACATTTTGTCTCACTTAGCCCGTGTATGTATGTGGACACCTGACCATCATGCGCGTATGTGGTTCTTTCCCAAACTGTTGCCATAAAGTAAGAAGCACACAGGTGTAAAGGATGGCTTTGTGGGCTTTGGCTTTACAATTTCACTGGATCTAAGAGGCCCAAACAAACCCCAAACACTAAAAAAGATGTATTTAAAAAAAAAAAAAAAAAAAAAAAGATGATAAAATGAAGCACAGGCATGAGAAACCCTAGTGCATTTGCATGTGTGTGTATGTGCAATGATTAATTTTAAACACTGCCACACTTTTTAAAAAGTCATGAAATAAGGCTGTAAGGAATTAAAAAACAAACAGGACAGGAAATAGACTAAAGGCAAACTAATGTCACACAGAGGAGACGCACTTCAGCAGTACAGGGAGGGGTGCGACTGACACACACGCACACACACACACACACACACACACACACACACACACACACACAGAGAGAGAGACGTGTTGCGTACCTCGGGCCTCGGCTGCTTCTACGGTGGCTGTGTAAGCGTGAGTAGCAGTGACATGCCCAAAATGAACGGAGAGAGAGTGAGTCACGTTATCAATGCAAAACAAAACCAGAGAAATCAGACGAGCACCAGAGAAAATAAAAATAATTAATACATAAACAAAATCCCTCATTCAATCCCGCTCAGAAAAACTCATAACACCATCAGCTTTTGGTTGTTTTTGATGAAATGACGCCTTTACC
>JAKKZN010000017.1:16613475-16618475 GCA_033441825.1 Pangasius elongatus
AGCAACCAAACGAGCCGTCAGAGCTCGCTCGCTCGCTCTCTCTCTCCCTGAAGGGATCGATAACCCCCATTTCTAAAGCTCACAGAGGAAATGTGTCAGGCCAGGATATAATTACGCACCACTGAAAAAGAAGGGCAAATCAAATCAAATGTATCAGGCCCAGTAAGTGGGCCACCAAACTCCTACATGAGAGTTTCATACACTTCAGGGATTGCAGAACTGTACTTCAGGAGCACTGAATTAAGGACAGAAAGCATTTAAGTAAAATGATCACACAAATTGTTGTGTAATTCGCGTCTTCCTTTCAATGAGGGTTTAATAAGCTGATTTCCTACCAGAAATTGTAACGATGGCAGCAGCGAGGAATCAACTGTCGGACAAAACGTTGTTTAAAGTGGACTTGTTAAGAGGGTCACTACGAGTGCTTTCACACATGCAGTGTTTAGTCTGTGTGAACGAGACCCTGGTGCGTTTTCCCCCTTGGTGCGGTTCTTCAGGCAGATGAGAACACAGCACTCGCACTCGGGTGATTTGGATTTAGACTCTGAATCTGATCTGGGTTTGTAAATGGACTAATAAGTGTGAACGTGCTCTAACACCTCTACTGGCTCAGTATCATTTGCACTTTTGTTAATTCTGACTGAAAATTAGTGAGGGTTTTTGTACTAACTCTACTGTTCCTGGTATCCATCCATCCATCCATCCACTTTTTTTTTGGATATGGACATCCCAGCATGCTGCAAGTTCTTATAACTGATGTTCAGCGCAGTTAAGTGATCAGGTGATCCAAGCTAATGGACCAACATTCTGCAGATAATTCCGTCACTGCCAGTTCATAACATCCATCTGACTATTGACTGACCAACAGCAGCCTTTTGCAGACTCCTAACCCTTATGAAAACCCTGTTCAGATGGGATTAGATTAGATTTGGACAGACAGCTCTAATTTTTCAGGCAGATGTGTCCCCTAGGGCTGGGAAAAACTAAATTCTGGCCACCGCTACTTGCCGTGTTTAGTCAGCTTTGCTCTCTGATTATAAGAAAGTATTGTTGGCAGTCACAAAATGATGGATGCTCTAGAAGATCCTCTAAAACTAGAATATGTATGAAAAAGGAAAAAAAACAAAAACAAAGCAAGATCCCACAAGCTGCTTAAATCGACCGTAGCAGATAAAGGCTCACTTTACATTAGCATATGTCACGATATCACCACTGGAGCGTTCTATAAATAAATTCACGCTTCAAAAACGTGAACACGTGACGCAAACATGCGGGTTCAGACATTCGGAGTTACAGACTTGCTCATTGCTCGTATTAATTTATAAGCACCTGGACTTTATTTTGAAGGAAAAGTGCAAATACGAAGTGCAAATTACGTACATCATCCTGAAAAACTAATCCCATCTGTACAGGGCTTAATAAGGGCCCCGAAAAACAGCTAGTTTGAAATGTCAATATATACAAATAACTTTTTTTTAAACAAATCCATCGTGATCATTACAGAACATAACTAAAAATAAAAAGCTGAGCACGAATTCAGTTCTTACTGACAATCTTAATCATCATCATCATCATTATGATTATTAATACCAATCCTAAAACGTTTAAGACCATCTCAACAACTTTCCACATAAAGCGAGACCTGTAATTGACAACATTAAACCGTAGCCAGCGTTAAAAAGCATGTCGGTTCTTCACGCACTCCAAAAAACTAAGCCCTCGAGCGCACTTGAGCTGTTCACGTACTTCCTCAACCTGTATTGGACCTTTTTAAACAGATGGAGAGATAGTGAGAGAGGACAGCGAGTTCAGCGCGAGCTTAGACACGCTGCTCTAAATAGCTTTAAATGGGTTACTCTGTTTCTCTCGCTCCCATCCAGACACACATCTGCAAACGCGCTGGAGCTCTGCAGACCTGCTGCTCTCGCTGCGAATCGGGGAAGAGCTGAATAGCGCTGTAATTTCCACACTATAAGCGGGTTCCTTTGCTGTAAATGAAGTGAGGTTTGTTATCGGTTTTGCTTTAGGGGAAAGTCATGGGTTGGTGATACTTGGGGCGACCTGACTAAAAACCCCACAGCTGCTCGAAGTGTAATTAGCACAATCTTCAAAAAAAAAAAATGATTTAATACGGAGAATCAGTATTAAACATTGCTATATAGTGTGATATCTTCGTCAGGAGATTTTCTGCACCAGGACAGCAGTAGAAGGCTAATGAACTGCTTCTGCACATCACTATTCCATTAGCTCTAAATACTGAATTAGATTCGCCTTCAGCTTTGAATCTGCCCATTTTAGCTCAAAGCACTTTGTCTTTTTGACTCGCGTTCCACTTAATTTTGAAAGCGTACAGCACTTTTGTCAACATTAGTCGGCTTGAAAATGTGCTTTACAAATGAAATAAACCTAAAACATGAATATTCATATAAGTCGAGGAGATAGATGTTCTAACATGTGCTTGGCAGCCAGGGTGTCTTAATTTATGAGCATAACCAAATCTATTCCTTACAGGACCCTAAAGTTTATCTGTCTAAGAAAAATGTCACAAAATCCAAATGGACAGTGAACGTCTGAAGCATTGAGAAAAATAAATAAATAAAGACTCATGAGAAGACCTGATGTGTGAAAGGCGTCGAGCTGAGTCTGTCAGCGATGTGTAATTATTTCTCATTCCTACATGCTCAAGGTTAGTTAACTCCTTTAGCCTTCACCCATCACCATGGCAACATTTACAAGGCTGCAATGCTCACACTCCTACAAGTGAAAGTTTATATGATCAACTTAAAAACACAACAGCGAGAGCTTACCTTCACAAGTGTCGTCTCCTTCTGACATGAGCTCATCATCAGAGCAAATGTTCAACACGTTCACCAGCATCTCCGTCACTGCAACACACACACGCAAAATGATGTCAGCGTCTCGCCTCGTTCACCAGCATCACCTTCTCCTGAGCTGTATCTCAATCCAGATGTTTAGATGACATCATTACAAGAGCGCCAGCCAAACAGGCCGTCATGGTGAGACAGGAACTCGCTCTCGGTGCATCGTTATTTATTCCAAACACTCTTCCTTTTCTCATTGAATCACACCAGCTCAGGTGGACGGAAACAACACTATAGAACACGGACAAAAGGAGAAAGGCTCGAAAAGGATTTTAAGCAAAATGTTCATTTGGTCAAAAACGAAAGACTTAATGACCCCCTGCTGAGACCTGAGCAATGCAACTCTAATAGAGCTAGATAAGAGTCTGAGATAATGAATATACTGCTTATAACACCACGGCTCTGCTGAATCATCAGCTCTGATTGGTCAGAATTAAAGTGTTGATTAGTTTTCTACAACAGCAGCTCTGACTGTCGTTCCAGAAACGATTCAAATCACAGGTTTATATGGACGCACTTCATGTGATATCCTGTCGTTCCTATAGTAACAACTTCCACAGGGACGTGTACGAAACCTGACGCACAGAAAGGTGAAAGTTCCTGTAAGGAGACGAGTCAGTGTCTGTCAGTGTCAGCACTTTGCAACGCTCGACACGTTTTCCACCACCGGAGGGTCTTCAGGATAGAAGACTTTTCTGGTTTCTTTATAACAAGCGGTGTGGCTTCTTTTTTAAAGAAAAAAAGTTAAGCTGGTGTGGGAACGACTGTTTACAGCTGCTATAGCATAAGTGAGAACGCCAACTCGTTTCTTGGACATTAAATGCAACTACAAATAGATTAAAAAAGTGTGAAGTGTTCTTTAATTAAAAAAAAACCAAAAAGTAACTGTTGGCAAATCTCTGCAGTACAAGAGAAATAACACTTCATACTGTGGCGTTTTACTAAAATATTTAACAAAACTAATTAAAATAAAATCGCCACTCCAGCCTCCCCCGCATGCTTGACTCATTCATCCGCTGTGTGAAGGCACTTCCTGGACGCGTGTTCCTGCCTGTGGAGCTACCGTGCCCCAAACACAATCAGCTTTGGGCATGTTCTCATGACACAACACACAACAAGGCCACACAACACCCCCCCCCCCTTTTTTTTTAAACCAATCAAAAACTGGAGCGGTATGCCCCGTCTCTGGTACGTCAAACCTACAAACTACGAAGAACGGAATAGATCAAATCACGACGGGAATACGTCGACCCTTGCGAGGAAAACTAGTTCTTTTGGGGGCTTTTTTTTGTTTACGTCTTTGAAAATTATGTTTTGCAGAAACTGACACACAACTGACAGCTCAGTTAGCGTACTTAGAGGCATAAATTCATCTGATTATAAGTGATTTTCCCAAAACAATCAACACTAGAAATCGCCAAATAAATATTTAAAACTGCTCAAATGTGATAAAAAGGTGAACTCCCCCTTTAATACAGCTATATTTGAGACTAATATTACTACTACGACTTGAAAGACAATATGATTTTGTAAAATGATTAATTAATTAATTATTGTATTAATAATTAATAATATATCTAAGACTATGTCAGTTCAGGAGTGTGTGTGTGTGTGTGTGTGTGTGTGTGTGTGTGTGTGTGTGTGATGGCTTAGCCGTGCAATCTGCACAATGTTAAATATGCTAGCTATAGCAGCTTTTTAGCAATGGTGCAAAACTAAAGAATCAAACGTCCCATCGTGGCTGAACGGCTGCATGTGGTGTAAAAGGCGATGTCGCCTTGGTTTGGTTCAGTCGTGTTACCTTTCTCTCCGACAAAAGGCAAAGACCACGTGAAAACGTCCATGAAGTTCGGCAGCCAGTATGGATGAGGAGAGCAGTTAAACTGACGGATGTTCATGACGTTATTCTCATATTTCAACACAGCAGCTAGAGGGAGAGAAAACGACAGAGGGCGAGTCAGAACGTAGATGCGTAAAGTAAGACATCTGGCTGAATGTGAAGATATTATCTGGAATGGTTTCTATGGTTACATATAGCTAGTCAACATAATATCCTAATAACGCTATCAATTTTTCAATATAGCTTTCAGCTTTTCAGCATCTGAAGACGACTCACCT
>JAKKZN010000017.1:16623475-16627793 GCA_033441825.1 Pangasius elongatus
AGCCACACAAACAAGCGGTTGTACTGTATCAGTGCAAGTGCAGTAGAGTTGTTCAGTAGGTGCGGTATGTTCTGAAAAATAAGTATATGCATTAGGTTTCTATTGTCTGATCCATTCAGATAATTAACACAACAAAACTGTTCATTATAATGTAACAAAAATTGACGTAGGTTTTCACTGGTGTGACGCACAGCCGGGTGTATCTGAAGCGTTTCTTATTTTGCCGGTAGCTAGTTATGCTTTCGGAGTCAAGCAGCTCTCTACAGCCCTAGATGTGTTTTTGAATGCTGCGTTCGCTGATTCTGAACTGCCGGAGTGATTTCATTCTCCTGGGGTTGCATCAGCATGGAAGTGCTGCTTGAATACAGTAGTGTGTGTGTGTGTGTGTGTGTGTATGCTTTGTATGTTTACGGCATTTGCAATTAATTGTAAGTATTGTACAATTATTTGGCAGATTCACCACTATGCAACATTTCGGCCCACTGCTCACCAGACGTCAGTGTTGTAACTATCCGGGAAGCCGACAGCGCTCCTACACACCACAGCATAAACGTTCGGAGGATTCTTTCAGTTCCTGCTTGTTACTGAATGTTGGAGCTAGTACATTAGTATGCTGGCATGTTAGCTTGTGAACAAGTGCATGCTTAGGAGATGTGTGTGTGTGTTTTGTTTTTTGTTTTTTTTTTTAAACCTCTGTAGCTTCCTGATTCGAGATAAAGAGGAAGCTACTTTCAGTGAGTGCGAGTTTGATTAATCGTAAATGTCACTTTAATTGTAAATTGTATGTAAATTTCACCTCATCTTGTATGGAAATTGCCACCATTTTAAAACCCACAAGTAAATGGTGAAGATGAAAGATCAAATGCATTCTGAAACGTTTGTACAGAATTAGTTTTGCACTTCTTTCTGCAAAAAAAAAAGAAAAAAAAAAAAGACCAAATTATAATTTGTAATTGTAATTATCACACGGACAGATTGGCTGGCAGGAAAGATGATGGTGAGCAAAAAATAAATAAATTGTCTATATATATATAAATAAAAATCTAACCACACAATGCTACGCTGCTGTAGCCAAAACCAGATAATGGTTCGGTTCGGTTCGGTTCTGGTCAGCTTTGCCGTGTTGTTCCGCGTGTTTAATCGCTGTCGTGTATGATAAGACAGTAGGAATATGGCAGGAGTGGCAACAGTTTACGACAGTAGTCGATGGTAAAAGGTCGTTATGGGTAGTGAAAACTGTTTGTTTTGTATGCAGCAGACACGTACGCTGTAAAGAGCGGTGTCCGCCCTCCTCTTTTCCTCTCTTCGCCTGCTTTTTTTTTTTTTTCTATGTTGGAAGCATATGGCTGTTAACAAATACCACACACACACGTCACCATCCTGTCCTCCTGACTCATCTCCGTAAAGTAAAGGGACGCAGAAATCCAGGAAATACCCCGGAGCAGCAGAAAGTTTAACCGCCCTGGAGCTCATCACGAGGGAAGCTCCCATGAGCTGTCCTGACCGGGGTCTGGGGGCAGAGATCAGGAAAGGTGACGCGGGTTACACAGCCGAAGGGTTTCGGTGCAGAAACGTCCCCTGTGCAGAGGAACGAGGGCTGCTGTACTGTGATTTAGTCGCAGTCAGACACAAAGGAATTGAGAATCACTGCAGTAAGGAACCTGATTAGCTTTAAAAAAAAAAAAGAGCAATAGATCGACAGGCATGGAGAGGAAACAGTTTGCTCACACACCAGTCTAGTCGTAATGATTTTTAATAGTGTTATGATGGACACTTCACAATACAGTCACTAACCCTTCATTGCTTTCAATGAGCAGGAAGCTGCTTAGGATAGCAAGAAGAGTGTGTGAGAAACCTCGAACTAACTGCACGGTGACTCAGTCTCACTAAACTACCTGACTCTTCAGATTAAATCACCTGATTAGACTAATGAGCTGATCCAGCTTCAAGATGTGGCCAAGGCGCACCCGCTAATCGCCTCTCAGCATTTCAGCTAAATGCGCTTACTCCTGTCGGGAAAAGCGTTAAAGCTCCGCTCTTAACAGACCTACTGTTAAGATCTACACCTACATCTACTGTTAAGATCTACACCAGTGTGATCAGTAGGTCTGCTCTTAACAGACCTACTGATCACACTGGTGAACTTTACATGAATATAAAACCCTTTTTTTTGTGACAGGACCTTCAAGTTCAAGTTATATAATTGTTCCTAGTGGTGATGTCCTTCAAGCACTGTTCTGAACAGCAGTAACGAGATGAAGCTTCACCTGTCAGAGCCATACGGCAATACGGTCATTTCTAGAGTAACACTCAATCATCTGGGTAATGTACATCAATCTTGTGAGATTCAACACCACAGATACAAAACTATGTGAAGATGATGATGAATGATTTTTTTTCTCTTTACCTTTCACACACATAACGATTAACAGATAAATAGCAGCTATCAGAAGTGGGGTTTAAAAAAAAAAAAATCTGTATTTGATGCAACTTTTTTCCTTTCAAAATCAAACACAGATTGTCAGATTAAAGATTACATATTACTTTTATTTACTTTAAGCCATGTTAAAGTTATCTTAATTAACTTGATGCTTGTGAGCGAACGGAAAGGAAGTACCCGTGTCTCAGTGCTCGCAGAAATGAAGTGCTCGGCGCGCTCGTGTTACTGTTCTGTGCTCGTGAATACCTTCGCGCATGTGTAATGTCCACACGTGCCGATGCTGATACTGCGTGCTCGGGTCACGTGTGCACGGCTGCCCTCAAAAGCTGGCAATCAATCATCGCAGCCGCGTTTCTAAAACAATCTCATCTATGCCTGGTAGAATAAATGTGATCTTAATGCATGACATCACCCAACATGTTTAAAAGTTTAGTTATGATCTCCCGTGGGAATACTAGCGTTTTGCTATGATAAGCATGAAATAAATCAATAACTTTTTTTCGGGTGGTAAATGAGTTTTTACATGTCAATGGGGATTGTTACCATGGTAACCATCTCCAAATAATTCAAACAGCAATTTATCACTGTGATCAAATCAGGTCAGAGCTGAGATTTCATAATTTGTATGATGGATATAATTTGGTGTGTGTGTGTGTGTGTGTGTGTGTGTGTGTGTGTGTGTGTGTGTGTGTGTGTGTGTGCTTAACTGATGTCACCGGGAGCATTTTAAAATGAAATATTAAACATAAAACTGGCGTGTTTAAGGGTAGCAGGTGGTGGGAGCTATGATTGAAGTCCAGTCCTTTGTGAACGTCTGATGTCCAGAAAGAGCCGAAGCAAAGGAGTGGCCTTTGTTGTAACGCGCACACGCGCACACACACACACACACACACACACACACACACACACACAAACACACAGTGTTTGATGGTGCTGAGCAGCAGCGTGTCTACCCGCTCACCTTTCAACCGTGACATTTCATCGCACCCCCTAAAGTAACCTCTGTTCCCAGCATGCAATGCACCATGGTGGATCTCTAAGGTCAAACACCCCCCAAAAAACACGTGGACGTGTGACCTGACAAACGCTCCTTACTATTTAAATCTATCTCCCAATTAGCATCTCTGCTCTCCTGAGTGCTGTAGCACAAACACAACTGTCACTAGTGTGGAATAAAGCAGAAAGGGAAACAGCAGAAATTCACACGCATGCCTAAATATAGTGAACGTGTTTCCTCGTGGCGTGTGTTGTGTATATACAGGTGACGGGATAAAGGGGTGTACCATGGCTATGTTCGGCCGGTGCGTGTATGATGTAATCGTGTTCCTCTTCAGTGGAATATTCAACATTTCTTCTGCTTACTTTACGGAGCTCACCAGGAGCTCTGTCTAAAGGGGACCAGAACTCATCATATCCTTTCAAAAGGCATGTCTGTGTCTATATTTCAAATCTCCATGAAACAGCTCGAGAGTCATGATTTGATTCTATATGAACATTAATAACATACTGACTGACTTCGGAGCAGATAAAGCCAGAGATTTCTAGAGACCTGACTTCACTTTTGCAGCGTTCCTGTCCTTGTTAATGCCTAACTAAACACTAAAGCTAGCGATTGCAGCTACAGCCAACTCGTAACCAGCTTCTGTTTTTTGTTTTGTTTTTTTTCTGGCTGTATATGACAGATGTTACTGGCTGGCGTGTTGAAATGCTTGACTCATTTACACAACAGCCAATTCAGCGTTCAAGATACATCACACTTGACATTAGCCTGACAGTAGCTTAGTGAACCAGATAAATATGGAGAACGGTGAAGAGCCTTTTTTCAACCTCTCCTCACCGACTTCACCCACGCCACGGCTTTAAAGAAGACAATAACCT
>JAKKZN010000017.1:16657880-16670831 GCA_033441825.1 Pangasius elongatus
ATTTATGTCTCGCTGTGATTTACTCCACTGGGCAGCCAACTGTAAAAGACTTCTTTTCCAGAGAGTGCAATCAGGTCCACGCTGCTGTGAGTCCAGCAGCCTCATGAAAATGAAACCTTGCAGAAAATGGATGTTATTGGCCAAAACTGACCCCAGATCAGCACTCGCAAGTCTGGTGTCTGGTCTTAATAGGTGTCAAACAGAATGAAAAATTCACCATATAGCCTAGTATGGTAATAGTTTGTTAGCAGTTCTGGGTGGATTATTTTGGAAAATTATTGATTGCTGAATAATCAGCATTTTTATTTATTCAATCAGCATATCTTTGTTCAACTGCGCATTCCACACATAAAGAGTACTTTTTCTATTCAGGAAAATATAAAACCACAAGGCTGTGATCCTAGCAAGAACTTTTTATTCAGACTTGCATGTGCAATCCATTCTACGAGCAGTCTGGATGCCTTAAATATATTGCGAAAGACTATATTTGGGCTCATGGTATCAGATATGTGTTATAGCTTGTCTGGTGGCAGCAATGCTGATCTACTACTGAAACCAGTGGAGCACAAACTTACTAATTTCAAGCATCAACAACAATTATTCAAGCCAATCAGATTAATAATACAAATCTTTGTTTGAAAGATATTTGCTGGCATTCTTAATCCTTATTTCTCAGTGATTTAAGTATTTAACTTGGCCAGGATAGATGAGAGAGATGTTTTGGAGACAGCCTTTTTTTTAAACAATGTATAATATGTAGAATTGAAAGAAGAATGTCTGTATGTCCATGATAATGTGTGATGTATGTGACTGTATAATATACTGTGTAATATAATATATCAACAGTGATTTCCTTATCACAGTACACCATGATACCGTTAATCTGTAGTACATGAGACTGTAGTTTTAATTATACGTAAGCAGAAAGCGGAGTAGAACAATAAAATGAACAATAACATTTTATAGAAGTGCAAGCAGATGACTCACCTCTGGGGAAGGAGGAGGAGAGATGGAGTGAGGTGACATTGATCTCTAGGGAAGAATAAGAGAGAGAACACAAATGCACGCACGCACCCACCCACGACACACACACACACACACACACACACACACACACACACACACACACACACACACACACACACACAAAATTCAGAAAAAAAGCTCCACCCATTATGTACAGGTCTAACAATCTATGTGCACATTCAAGAATCTATCAATTATCAACAACTACTATAATGTAATTAATTTAATTGTGAAATCATATAATTAGCAAGAATTCTTCACTGATCATAGTTAAAAAAGCATCTTTTTCAGTAAAAGCATGATGCACAAGTAAGAGATACAACACTTCATACACTTCATATAAGGAAGTACAGCAGAATAACAGTTACCACCTTGAAGCTGATTACTTTTCTATAACAGCATGTCCTGAAGCGCTTTATTCCTCTTATACCACAGCAATTTGGTCAACAATCACAATTTTGGATTTATTAAAGAATAATGTGTACTTTTATCCACACACGGTTACATTTAATGCTGTGGAAAGTCTGTGAAACAAGTTACTTCCTGTGATCGCTCACGTTATAAACTGTCAGAGAACGTAAAAGGTAAAGTTACAAAGTGCTAATATAAACCTGTGAAGCACTACTGAAAATTAATCAACACCTTCTGCCCAATCAGATTAGAGAATTTAACACTGCTGTGGTATAACTCAGATTAAGACACATACACCCCAGCTTAATTATTCACAGTTGATTCTTCAGAGTGTTGCTGACCTCTCTGCTCCTGGACAGACTGACATGATCCAAAGCTGACATGTTGAAATGAGGTTCATACACCATCAGGTCGGGCCGCTCCACCTCCAGGATGGCTTTGTCTTTAGGAATTGCTGCTAAGTCCTTATATCCGATCACCTGATTATCCATTCTGGCCTGAATTAGGGGAATAAAATAAGCTCTTTATTATGTCTTTACTCACTACTTATTGATTTTGTGACTTATTGCCCTGTTTAGTCTTTTTAAAAGTAAAATAAAAGCTGAAAAAAAAGAACCCCCTTTCTTTCTTTCTTTCTTTCTTTCTTTCTGTCTGTCTGTCTGTCTGTCTGTGATCAATATAAACAATCCTGATGCAAGCTGAGCTCTTGAAGTTCCTTCTCTATCTCTTTTATGTTTCACAAGTACAAACACCAGTCATTTCTGGAAAAAAAAAAAAAAAGCAACTTTGGAAAAACACTCTTCTGACACGAGCTCAGCCATTACACTGCGTTTGACATCTCATCACTGGTTACTGTTATACTTAGACACCAAAACCTAACATATAGTAACCTAGTCATATATACACAATATAGCCAAAAGTTTGTGGACACCTGATCATCACGCTCATATGTGCTGGTTGAACATCCCATTCCAGATTTGCAGTTATAATAAGCTCCACTCTTCTGGGAAGACTTTCCACTAGATTTTGGAGCGAGGCTGTGGGGATTTGTGATCATTCAGCTACAAGAGCATTTGTGAGATCAGGCACTGATGTCAGGTGAGGAGGTCTGGGGTGCAGTCAGTGTTCCAGTTCATCCCAAAGGTGTTCAGTGGGGTTGAGGTCAGGGCTCTGTGCCAAGGGCCATTGTCATGCTGGAACAAGTTTGTGCCTCTTAGGTCCAATGAACGGGATATATTGCTACAGCATACAAAGACATTCTATACAATTATGTGCTTTGTGGCAACAGTTTGGGGAAGGACACATATGGGTGTGATGGCCAGGTGTCCACATACTTTGGCCATATACATTATGCAGATGAGGAAGATCACAGTATAAGCAGATGCTCATGGTAATGAAATTGACCTACCACAATGGAAGTGGCTGGAGAGCCGGGGGCACTAGGACCCCGGGAAGATGGGGCCGTCCCTGCCTGCTGGGACAAATCAATAGGTCAAAAGTAATGCTTAATAAACCGGAGCAGTTTAGCATGGACTGAATGACAGCACTTGGATGAGTAGTGAGATCTATTACAGGCATGATCAGTCAAGCTGAAATGCTCCTCACTAAGGAAGGNCAAACATTCTTCTGGCATTTCCTTCAGCTGATCCTTATTATTCTAGAAGCCATTATAAAGAGTCTGTGGTAAGTGCTGTGAGGAATCTTCACATATGAGTAACATCTATCTTAAGCTTCTGTTCTGACCATTCATTATTTTTTAATAGTTTGTTAAGCTGAAGAAAAAAGACATGACTCATCACTGAAAAATGTGCATCCGAATGTGATCCTGTCAGCCATGTTGTTTGTGAAGCACACTCAGGGCTGGAGGAGGGCATCGGAGAAACCTCCATTCTCCTCATAAACACACTGAATGCCACCAGTAGTGGAATTCATGCAGTCTGGAAATTTAGTGTACCGAGTCAAACTTCCACGTACTAGGAAATGCAGCACAGTGGTGTTAGCTGTTGTGTTCTCAGTGACGAATATGCTATCGTGTCGGTCTGTACTGTACACTCCCTTACGCGTTATCACACATACTGCTTTTAGTCTGAATAAGAACACGGTAATCATATTACACCCTAAAACACATTAAAAATGTTTATCTGGAAATATTTGCGATGTGTTTAGCGATTCTACCGGTAATTTATTGGCTGGTGCTGTTTTCATTTTTCGCACGTACAATGGCATTTAATATAAACCTAAGAGATAACAATCATATTTCTCTGTTAGCTCCTGAAAGCAAAAGAAAAAGAGCTTCTTTTCTCGCTCAACATTTTCCAGCATTGTCCAATGTCATATCAATGAGAAATGCAGCATAGACGCAGTGGAGACATTAATGCGATTGCAGTTCAGTTATACTGCACAGTTGTGCTGAGTTAAAGCAGAGACTTGATGACGAATGTGATGCAGTTGATGGTAGTGTTGGCATGAAAGTTGAAGCTTTGGAAGCTGAGCAGTTTGAGCTGCATGTATAAATGGAGGAGAACTAAAGTGCTGCCACTGCACCACTATCAGCAGGTGGCATTATGGGTAATTTAGGAGACCGTTAACCGAAGTGAAAACAGACGACATTAAAGCAAGTTTAACTTCAACTCAGAATTTCATTATAAAGAAATCTCCTTTAACAGAACTGTATCAGTGTTTGATACCTAAAGAACTAAAACAATTTAATCTGAGATTAAAGATAGACATTAGACATTAACAGTAAATATATACACTATACGCACATCCTGCTATTATTATCATTTCGGTTTCAACGAGTCACAGACGGTAGCAGAGCATTAAGTACAAAATAAAGAAGATATAAAAACAAAAAAACAGTCCACCTACCTTCTGCATGATGGATGTTCACTACAAACTTTCTCTCGATCCTCTGGACCTCTCAGATCTGTCATAAAACATGAACAGGATTGAGTCCAGCTTACATTATTACTCAAGGGATGATCAGTTTAAAATAGAGTAAATAATACAATTTCAACATCTGGAAACAAAATATAAAAAATAAAATAAAAAAAAATAGCTGCAACAAATGCATGCAAATGATTTCCATCTATTTTTTTAAAATATAATTTAAAACTACTTCTTTATATTTTTCATAATGTAAGTGCTAAAGGGAGCATTATTTATATCTTAATTTAAAAAAATTCAAAATTACCAGTTTACTTTTCATCCACAAATTTTCCTTTGCTTCTAGGAACTGACAAATTTACTCGCCTTACATCTAGATATTTAGATTTTTATATTTAGATATTTAGATTCCCTCACCTTATATTCAGATACTTTATTTAATTATAAAATTATAATTGTATATAATTTTGTGACACAAAACTGTATGACACAAACCTCCCACCATAGACTTTATCACCATGTCAATTTAACAATTTAACTGGATTTCCAAAAATAATGAAAAAAAAAAAAAGCTTCATTTTCATCAACTGCTGTTCTACTGAATATTCAAAAAGAGAAAACCAGCATGAGATCATCACCACCATTGAAATACACACGCTAATTAGATTCGGACTGTTTGACACAGCCACCGGTCACAGAATCACATTGCTATTCAACACAACACACAGACATTAGAATCATTTGTCTGAACTCCACTTTAAGCCATGTTTCAAGGTCATGGATTGCTGTAGCAGCAATATTCAGCTGGGTATGTGGCCTGCGCACAGCCTCCCATCAGACCAACCGCGTCAGTATCAGGTGTTAGCTTATATAGCAACAATTAACACAAGAATTATGTATTTCATTTTCAAAACATGTACCAATACTTGGAATATTTAGACTTCCAGGGCACTTGATGTGATTTAAACTGTTAATTTCACTATAAAGCATTAAGTAAAACATGACAGGATATGTGGTTGTAGGAACATAATCCACAACAGGGCTGTGTTATGTGGCGCAATATGCAACGAAGTTGATTATTTACCTATAACAGGACATCCTGATGCGATTTCTTCCTCTTACACAACAGTGATTCATTCGTGCAACAACACACTGAGCGTTTACAGGTGTGGAACAAGATGCAAGTTCCTGTGAATGAGCTGTTACTATAGAAATGACTAGAACGAGTGCATTAATATAAACCTGTGACTGAATTACAGACGGAGCTCCTGTCAGGGTTTCTGTTATAGAAAATGAACGTCACTAATCTTCTGACCAATCAGATACAAGAACTCAACAGTGCTGTGGCGTAAGACAATTTAGCACTCTATTTTAGTAAGATAAATATCAAATAATGGTTTGATAAATTTCTGATTTGGTTTGAAATAATCTTATTTTGTTTTCATGAGAGAAGTAGTTAATATTTACCAAAATTCATAATTCATAAATGAACAGCCTTAGTAAACTATTTATTAAACCTAAATGTGAAGTCTTAAATTGTTTTTTTTTTGTTTTTGTTTTTTTTAACCATTTTTGGTCAAATGATTTTCTGTTGTGCTTGTGAGATCTTATGTGTACAATATCTAGAAAACCTTTCAAAAAATATGGAAAATTGTCAAAATAAGTCTCAGTAAGACTCAGTGTGATTTCAGATCTATGTCCAGATCTATGTTCTAAAGCGAATGACATCAAATATATGACTTACAACACAAAATTTCAAGCCTGTTCTGAATGAAATCACAATTCAGAATTACCCAGGCAGAATGCATGTGCAGTACCTTTAAATATGTCCATATATGAACATTCTGTAAAAATTCAAACCCTAATATTCCCGTGTTGAAGAGAAATGATGTTAAGAAATAAAACTGCGTTCAGTGATACCTGACATTAGCTTAATAGCAACTTTATTGTGTAAAATTGTGTCTCTTGCCATAAATCAGAGCATCATAAACATGACCAGTCTCTCACTGTGTGCGTAATAAAAACCCAAGCAGGCAAAGTGCTGTGTCTAGATAGTATCTGTCTGGAATAAGACGGTGTAACTCATCGGAAGGAGGCATGTCACGTCCTGTTTTGTCATAAATTTGTTTCCTGCTCTATGCTGAGGTGGAGGGGAGAAGATGGCCGACTCTATTGCTCTGTTTCTGCCTCATCATAATCCGGGTCAAATACAGATGCTCCTGCCTGAGTGCACTGCCAAGAGCCATCTTAAGCACTTAAAGCAGTATAGCCTTCTAATGCGGTTATATCAGTGTTAATTGTTAAGATTCTTAATGATTCATAGTATTATCCATTAGCATTCAGCGTGATGAGCGAAGCGTGAGAACGTTACACCGCCTAGAGGAAAACTCGAATGCTTATGGGATCAACTAAATGTGCTAATTAGCTGTATTTCAATTTCATCTAAAGATGTAGAGGCCACCGCTTTAAATATTTTATGACGTGAGCACATTCACGTAACTGTGAGTACAGTCTGAGAGCCTGCGGGCTTTCTGAATTCACTTCCCTTCAGATGGGAGAGAGGAGAAAGATGCTCTGTCAGCAAAAACAGCATGCTTTTTTTCATGCTAGCTGGTGGGTGTTGTGCTAGTGGTAAATAGAATGGTTCTTGTTTCAGTACCTTTTAAAACAGAGAAAAGGAAAAAAAAAAAACAATTAACATTTATGTAGGATTGAAGCAGCTTCTTCGAGCTTACTATCCACAGCAAATAAATGTTCATTAATAAAGGCTTCTTAAACTAGACTAGATATTAGATACTGATACTTCCTTACGCTGCATTGCGAAGGGGACAGACTTTATCTCAGGCACACAAAGTCTGGCTGGATTCGATTCTGCACCCTGATTATGTACAATCTGAGGAAAGATATGATATCAGTATCGATATGATTCCTGTCCAAACCAATATGGCAGGGGTCGGGAACCAATTTTAGACAACAATCTGAGCTGAAACTAAAGAAATAGAAGAAGCCTTTATTTGTTACACATATACATTACAGTACAGAGAAATTCTTTTCTTCATATATGGCAATTTGGCAGTGCTGGGGCTTGAACCCTCCTGATCAATAACCCAAAGCCTTTAACCAGGATTGAACTCACAACCTTCAGATGATAAGACTGATGCTCTACCTACTGCACTAAATTTACAAATGAAAAAAAAAAAAAAAGAATAGTGAGTTTAATTTGAATAAATGTGCATTAAAAGATACCAGTAAATTATTTACACCATTGAAATAATTAACAGTATTTTTTTAATAATCAATTAAACTTTGTATAATCAGGGACCCTTTAACTGTGATTTAAAAGAAAATCCAATGTATCAATTTATTTTAGGAATAGAAACCAATAATTCCAATATTGGGCTGAAATATTGGGCTNCAGACAGCGTATAATGTGTATAATAATATATGTGTATAATAATATGGCTATTTGATTGTTTTCGGCGCTACGCAATTTTTTAAAAATTCCTGAAATACACTTGGACAGTGGTGGGTTGTGATTTCCACCACTGTACCTAGTAAATAAAAGAATTGCGGACCCTCTGCCTATACACACACACACTGCGAAGCGTGATTCTGAACCTGAACCTGACGGAGCGAAAGCTCGACCCATTTCTGTTGAGTTGTTTTGGTTTTGTTGAGCTTTTGAAAGTGCAGATTGAATAAACGCAAGCCGAGTCTTCCTCCACACGTTCACACACCAGGGTTCTACATTGATCTGTAAAGAAGATCGACCAGTGGCTGTCCTGTGATCAGCTGGACGATCGTGATCGATGTAATGAGCAGCCCTGCACTAGCCTATGTGAGCTCACGTATGTGGAAGAGGGCAGACAGCGCTTTCCTCTGAGTGAGTTATGCTGCATGTGATGCATGACGTTGGTTAGCTTCACGTGTCTTTTAGGAAGGACATGAGCTGGCTGGTGGGAGAGAATTGGTAGGTGACTAAATTGAGGAAACGATGGGGGAAGACAAAAGCATGGTTTAAAAACAGGGTATAATATTATTAGGGTAACTGCAGGACAAAAGCATGCTCTGAACTTGATATCAGTCAGCCACCAGCCTGGACCAATCAAACAGAGACTATCAGCTTACCTCTGTAAGCTTTACTAATTGCCATCTGCATGTTCCAAATGCTCAATTATATATGATGATATATCATCATATCGATACATCATCACAACCATATTCGTCTGGCTTATTTCCAATTCAAATCTACATCGTCTCTCCTGTTCTTGCAAATTCCTTTATCGGCTCTTTTCCGCTCCGCTGTTTATTTAAAGCAGGTTAGTTAGCCGATATGGTTCTGCTTGCAGTCACTGAGGCATGAAGGACGGGACGTTGAACACCCCCCACGCTGACGTTTTTAACCAACTTAAAGCTGCTCTACTGACATGATTTATCACCAGCGAGGCTAACAGTGACCGAGGGACCCATCTGCATCCGACGCTCTTCAATCCGAGTTCAATTTGGGAAATGTCTTTAAATGTCTCCTGTTTGACCTACTGCTTTATTACTGAGGAGACATCTTACTCAGTAATATCCAACTGAACGTCCTGTTCATACACAGTTTGCTTGCACAGCATATGAAAATGAGGGCTCTTTCTTTCTCTCTGTCTGTCTCTCTCTCTCTCTCTCTCTCTCTCTCTCTCTCTCTCTCACACACACACACACACACACACACACACACACACACACACACACACACACACACACACAGAGATCTGGCTTCCTTTTTTTGACATGTCCTGATCAACCGTCCTTATCTCATACAATGCTCTTCTCCATCCTGTACGGGCCTGGGAACCTCTCTCTCTTTCCCAAAAAAACACACACACACACACACACACACACACACACACACACACACACACACACACACAGGCCGCAGATTAAATAGATTAACCCCTTTCGGTTCTGTCCAGGTCAAAATCAACCATTTAATTTTTTTTTCTTTCTAGAAGCAGAATAATATCTTTTTTTTTTTTACACAAAGCCTGCTGCACATGGCGTAATTTCCCTAATAAACGGCGTGAGCATGCTTAAAAACTGACAGGTTGTTTAAAACTGGCTGCTGTGTAAATATGAAGCGGTGTCCCTTTCCCTCCATCTCTTAATTCCACTCCCACCTGCAATCAGGAGAATTACTGAGCATTGGGAAGGGTAGGAGTGCTCGGTTTCCATCAGGAATGTTTATACTGATCATCACGAGGATAAACAGTGAGCATTTTAAAATGAATTACATGTGTCTTGCTGTAAAAGCCGAACAGACTGCTTTATGGGAAAGGAACTAAATATACAAATCAGAACAAAAGCAGTGTTTTAGTTCAGTCTGGTTTATATGAACGTTTAGTTTCAGCTCAGATGAGCATGCATGGGGGGAGAAGAACCTTTTTACACCCTCAATGATGCAGGTTTATTGGGCACTGATGAGACAGAAAAACAAGGAAAGAAAAATAAAAGAGGTTTAACAAGAAATAAATGAGGTTTAATAAAGCTGGGCAACTAGACCAAGTAACAATACTAAACCTTTTACTAATAATATGTTCACAGGGTCTTTCCAAAGCCAAATAAACGTGACCTAACATGTAAAATAACTGCTGAACATCTCACCATGAGCCATCAACACGCTTTAAAAAGAACCCCAAAATATACGTATTTAACACTACGTTCAGATTCTGGTTTTTAATTCATTCTGTTTTGTATATTAGTTATTTATTAATAACAAATATTGTATAATAATTACGTTTATTACCCTGTAGTTGAGTTGTAATTCTGCACAGCATAGCTAGTCATGCTACACAGGTATTTTAATCTGTTAACTCTGATTCTTTTTAACTTAAGCTTATTTTTTTCTGCTGTATAAATGTTATGTTTAAATATATGTTAAACACTTTATAATCTCTGTTCCTGAAATGACGAGTCTTATTTCAGTGAG
Organism: Pangasius elongatus; assembly: GCA_033441825.1. Lineage (NCBI taxonomy): Eukaryota > Metazoa > Chordata > Actinopteri > Siluriformes > Pangasiidae > Pangasius > Pangasius elongatus. The sequence goes on from JAKKZN010000017.1 coordinate 16,668,175, forward strand.
CTATTTTTGAGTTTACCACATGGTTAGTCATGCTACTGATCCGCTTCAGCCGGGCTCGGCTGCTGAAAACACACGGCGCATGATTACAGAGGAAGAACATCAGTGGAGGAGAGACGACACAAACCAGTACGAAAGGAAATAAAGGCACAACAAACCCACGCGGCTCGGCTTTCCGCGCTGATGAGGAAATCCTACACTGACAGATGCACACTTCCTCTCATCCTGCTCTTCTGCTCCACACTTTTCTGTCTTCTTTCTTCAAGCTCCTCTCAGTTTTGTGTTTTTCTCCTTTCTTCTTTACTTCATCTCTCACTCTCCTTCCATATGTATAAATTTCTCGCTTCTCTCTTTTCCACTGCTCCTGTCTGTCTTTCTCCTTCTTCTTCTTGTCCTCTCTCTTTGACTCCACCCCTCTTCTCTCTCCACCCTAACTGTAATTCTTTATCTCAGAGCAGCACGAGAAGCCAACGCCCAATCAGGCCCTTTGGTGCCGTTTCCACAGCAACGATCCTCTCCACTCCATCGTGGTTAAAATCCTCTGATGCTCTGTTCTGTACTGTTACACACACACACACACACACACACACACACACACACACACACACAGTGCACCAACAAGAGTTGTGCGACAAACACTCAAGTAATCAACAGTGAAACCTATCCGGTGTTCAGCTGAGTAAGAAATCCTCATATAAAACTGAAATCTCCCTGTACACACACTGTTCTCATCTCTTCATCTCTAATCACTTAGTAACATGTTTGCCCCGAACACACACAGTTAATAGTTTTTTTTTTTTTGTCTCTTAGGGTTGGCAGAATGCCAACATGATATTGATACTGCACTAAAGTACAGTATGATATGCTTTTCTGAGAAAATCACAAATATTATCTATACTTTAGCACTGGACGATTCCGCTCTTACTCACAGTGGGCCTCGTTTACTGATCTGAATATGAGCGCAAGTCTTCTGAAGGAGCATTTACACAAGAAACGTGTGTTTAGGAAATACAAAAATATTTGTAAAAACATTCATATTGTATGGGGTATGGGAACTCGTGAGTTTGTGTAAATTTACATACATGAAGACTCATTAAGATGGACTTAGGATCATCGGCTTCGAATCGTATAACTGGCGATGAGTTACTGCATTTTCTGGGTTTAAAGTTTAAATCGCTCATTTATTTTACTTACGCCCAAATTTTATGAAAATTTTGTGATACTTGGTTGTTTCATATTAATCACCTGATATACATTTAATCAGGACAATCATGAAGACGCACCACAAAAGGAGAAAGAGATGGTGTGTGTCTGCGGTAGCCAACGCGCTACAGTGGCTGAGCTGCATTACTGGGAGATTGATTTGGCGCACGCCACATTTAGGAGGTGCTCTTTTACACTTTAGTCGTCATTTTGTCTTTTTCAGCTCTCTGAGCTTTGCCTTTTTGTGCGAATCATTAAATATAAATCAGCTGCGCTGTGAGTGTTTATTAACATGCACTGTATGGCCTAAAGTTTGTGGACACCTGACCATCACATTCATATGTGCTTTTGGAGCATCCCATTCCAGATTTAGTCGCTTTGCAGTTATAATAAGCTCCACTCTTCTGGGAAGGCTTTCCACTAGATGTTGGAGTGTGGCTGTGGGGATTTGTGATCATTCAGCTACAAGAGCATTAGTGAGGTCAGGTACTGATGTTAGTGAGGAGGTCTGGGGTGCAGTCAGTGTTCCAGTTCATCCTAAAGGTGTTCAGAGGGGTTGAGGTCAGCGCTCTGTGCAGGACACTCGAGTTCTTCCGCTCCACCACGTCATGATAGAGCTCGCTTTGTGCACGGGGCATTTTCAGGCTGGAACAGTTTCGGGCCTCTTAGTTCCAGTGAAGGGAAATCTTAATGCCACAGCATACAAACACAACTGTGTGTTTCCAACTCTGTGGAAACAGTTTGGGTAAAAAAAAAACCACACATGGGTGTGATGGTCAGGTGTCCACAAACGTTTGGCCAGAGAGTATGCACATGAGTATGGAGAAAATAAGTCTTACTGAAACTTTTATAAATCTGTTAGGAATATTTCGTTGAGTTTGGCCTATGGAAACATTTACATATTACTAAAGAACTGATAAATGAATTCCCCCTCTCAGCGTGCGTCATGGTTCCCAGCATGAACAGCTCTACTTCTGTGCTTTATGCTTTTGTTTAGAACACCGTGTGCGTTTTGATTGGATTTTTTGGTTTGGTTTTGATTCGTGTCTTGTCTCTTGTCATTGTCGTGATTAGATGCACCTGTTTGTAATCATTCTTGATTAGTTTGTCTATTTTAGCCTTTCTGTGACTTTGTCTCATTGAAAAGTCTTGTCGATTGCATCATGCGTTTCCGAGCCGTGTTTCCGCTGTTATTCCCAAGTTCATGTCCAGACTTCCTGGTTGTTATTTTTTATGATTATGGATTATCGCGTACTTGTATGCTGTTTCTCCTCAACTACGCACACTTTAACAATAAAGGGCTAATAAGGAAATCACTGATTTTGCAGGTCAGTTCTGGGTTATAGGGTTGAGGTATGCACGCTTTATTAACTTATGCTGAGTAGGATAGTGCTCCCCTTCCAACATCATAGCTTACAATTGGTTCCATTAAACTTAGAAATTTGAATCAGGAAACT
>JAKKZN010000017.1:16732280-16745717 GCA_033441825.1 Pangasius elongatus
GCAGAAGATAGGGATAGGTGGAGAGTGATGATCCGCTGTGGCCACCCCTGAAGGGAAAAGCCGAAAGAAGAAGAAGAGTTTGATAGCATGATAGGACCAAATGAAAAAAAAAAACAAAAAAAACAAAACAGATATTTAACTCTATACCCAATGTGTTTGAAGCTAAATTTCTCATTGGCAAAGTTCTCTAGTTAAACAAACTATATTTATTAGTACTTTTTAATCATGCTGCTGTTTTTACTTTACAGATAACTCTACATGTCCACTCACAGGTAAAACCAAAGTACTCTAACACCTACCAGAAGATGTGCAAATTCTCACCTATTTCCTGCCACATCACAGCCGTGTTGATATTCAGTATAACAGCACTCTTGCTCATGCAATATTGNGTCCTAAATTCCAAATGAGTTATATTTGTGTAGATATTTTATTAAACACAATCCAGATTCATAATCAAAAGCAATCACAAGTCATGCATCGAGCTTTCCATAAGTAGACATAAACCAAAAGAGCAGTCACATAAGGGATGGCGAATATTCATACACAAGCAAGGCTAACTAAAATAAACATAGCTCAGACCTTACACAACATGATGAATTGGCAAGACTTTGCAATGATGTGCTTATATAATCCAGAAACATGAAGTAAACAGGAAATGAACAGAGTAGACTTTGTTGTTGTTTTTTTTTAATACCTTTTGTAATTTTTTTTCATAGGTGTCCATTTATTAAGCTTCTCACTGGCAATAAATGAAGACTTTGACTTGGCACTCACTAACAAATCTAGTGCAAAATACCAAACATATAAAACACTAATTGAGGACTCAGTAAGTGTGACACAATTTAATATGCTTGATGATTTATTCAATATTATTATAATTATTATTATTATTCGTAGTAGTAGTAGTAGTAGTAGTAGCAGTAGTGTTGTAGCACATAATACTTCCACTGTCACTTGTGAAAAATATGATATGCTGCCCATTTTTTTTAAAACCCTCAGATTGATAAAGGTTACAGAGCTGTGCCTGCCTACCAGCCCAGCTCTGTAACAGTGACTGGTTTCAGGTAAGATTATTTATTGTATTATATATATATATATATATAAATCCTTCTTAATTATTTGATGTTAATTAATTATATTATTTATCAAATATTTATTCCATTATTATTATTATTATTATTATTATTATTATTATTATTATTATTATTATTTTAGAATTTCCAAACAAATGAACTAAAAGATCCAGACTATAGTCTATATATTTTTATTATTTAATACAGTGGTTGTAAACATTTGCAGTTCTTTTAAATGGTCAGGTCTTGAATGATGTTCTGTATTATTAACAGGCCTGGCAGTGTGATGGCAGACTTTACTATCAAAGCAACCAGTGATAACCTTAATTTGCTATCAGCAAACCAACAGGTTGCTAGCAATCTCCGTTCAGAGGGATTTAATGTGAGCGATTCTGCATTCAGTCAAAGTGGTAATGGCTTATTATTATTATTATTATTATTATTATTATTATTATTATTTAATCTACCTGTGTACCTGTTTATTGACCTATCATTCTTCAGGGTGATGAATCTTAGTGAATAACAAAACAACTTAATTAAGCATGTAAAAGCCTGTAAAATGCTCGTTAATTAAATGAGACAATCAAATATTTAGTGTTATGGATGTTTCGGGAAGCCAACCTCAGATCAGTTTTATTCAGTTATGTATATACATTGTCTAGTGTTAATGCTGTACATGTGTAAAAGGGAACTGCATAAAAAACTTTAGAGGCATACATGGCTCTTCATTTCAGTGAAAGATGGACTATATAACAGCAGTGGGAATATATATCCTGGGATAAATCTCATACTGAGCTGCAATCCTCCAGTGAATAATGGCATAAACTGGACAAAGAATGGGAATAAACTACAGCCATCGGATACGTATGTCATAGATAACCTTAATCTCACTGTGAAGAGTGTCACTCCTGATGACAGTGGTAAGTCAGAAACAATTCTGTTAAACCAGCAAATAGATAATAAGTAAACATGATAAATACATTCATTAAATTGTGTTCAATTAGGAATGAATTGTAAGATTGCAAGTAGTAGATAAGCAAAGGCACAACAGTAGTAAAACAGAAAATATGATGAAATACAATGGTAATATAAAGTTTTAGCAAAATAACAAATATAAATTCACATGTGGAGTTATCTATCTATCTATCTATCTATCTATCTATCTATCTATCTATCTATCTATCTATCTATCTATCTATCTATCTATCTACTTGGTTGTTTGTTTGTTTGTTTATTAAAAACATCCATAGAGCTTGTGTCCCTTATGTTCTCTGGAACACCATTCAGAGTTTAGGGGTGATGACAGAAAAGTTTTGTGCAATTAATTTTCAAATGAAACCAGCAAATCTGTGCTTTTATATTGTGCTGCTTATAAAAACATGTACTAGCTTCTCAGCATATACAGTATATAAACATTTTAAAGGCATTTATAGATCATGATGGGTTAAACACATTATTCTATTTTTATATTTTATTATTCTCTGCTTTCTCAGGTCAATATGCATGCACAACAACGGTAAACTCTCTGCCCTATGTCATCTGGCAAACCATTACAATTCAGCCTTACCCCAATATCCAAGTGACCAGTGACAAAGTTGTGAAATGTGAGGATTCAGCAATCACACTGCAGTGTTGTGTTCAGAAGATTTATCAAGTGGAATGGAACACAGTTTGCAGCTCAACTTCAACGGGTAACACACACAGCATTTTATATGTGATTTGTGTATTCATGAAACAAACATATGTTCAGTTTGCCTTCACCATTTCATTTCATTGTGCTGCTCAGTCCCACCAGCAGGCTGCATATTATGTGACTATAAAATTAACAAACAGGACTGTCAGACTAATGGCCAAGTAATACAAGTCCCATGTCAACTCACATTTCCTCTCAGTGGAAGTACAACACAAAGTTACAACTCAAAGATCATCAACATTTCTGTAAAAAACCAAAGTAAGTAATAAGTTATTTGTATTGCTAATTGTAATTACAGTAGGGGTGTAGTGCAATGCCATTATTGGTATATGATTAAACATTCATATCAACACCAGTATTCAGATTAAAGCTAGAAGTGGGTGTGATCATTTATTAATTTTTTTCTGTTACATATAGCTCAAATCACTGGAGCCTGTAAATTACTTCATGCAGATTGGCAAGTTAGGGTCAGTAATATTAGTATTTTTGTAAAAGCCATGGACTAATCAAGAAACAGCTGGGAACAAGAAGAAATCAGCTTCAAATATCCCTATTGAAGAGCACTGAATTGTCTCTAGCAATTGTTATCTCAATACTTTTAGTATTATTCAAGACATTTCCACCGGTGCCATATGTCAACCATTATGTTACCTATTTTGTCACTTGCTTTAAAACACCAAAAACACTTTGTTTCCAAAGTCCCTTACTGATCATTTGATTGACAGGTCAAAAAAGATTGCAGAGGTATATTTCTTTTCATGTTGAAGCATGAGAATAACACAGTTTTATTATAGTAATAAAATAATAATGGCAGGATTGTTATTCATTTTTCAATATGGCAGAATTATACCATTGAAAATGTTGATGTTGGCAGCAATTGTACATTATTGTGCACAAAAATACACAAATACACAATTAAATACCCAGCTTTTTACAGCTGAATTTACATTATGTATTAAATAATTCATGCTTTAACAATAGATAAATAAACCACAGATATGTGTTTGACTTAGCAATCAAATATAAGTAAAATGTATTAAATGCTGCTGGAGAATTTATTTATTTATTACAGATGACTCACATTTGAGTGTTTAGTTGTGAAAAATCAGGTAACCAGATTACCCAGTAACATTTGTATAAACAAACAAAAAATTCTTCTTTGTTTTTAGTATTTAAATGCTCTGACAGTGTATTTGGAGCTGGGAATTTTGGAGAAATACACAGTGGTGACTGCAGTGGAGATATGGTTGGCTCTCAAACGGCTCAGTGTAATTCATCAGGCCAGTGGGACCTCATAGAAAACAACTGTATTCTGCGCGTCTTTCAAAATTTAAAAGATGAAGCTGAGGCAATTTGATTTTTTTCTTACTTTCATGCAGGATAATTAAAATAATCTACATTATTTGATTTCTATTTGCTTCTTTGTACCAATCTGTATCTTTTTCTGTAGCATTTACAGGTAGCAGACATCCCACAATTTTTGGCCAGCTGCAGCAGTAGTGCTACATTAGAGGCTCAAAATATAGCTGACTCTCCAGCAACCATATTAACCATTGTAGAAATACTGACCATCGTTACCAATCTCTCAGATACAATTTTAATTACTCAACCCCTTATGACAGTAAGTAAATTCACTTGATTGAATGCATTTAGTTGAATGATTCTCTTGAATGATTGCATTTAGTTTATATGCTATTTGAAGTAGAATGTAATTAGAAGGAATAGCTTTAATATTGACTATCAGTTTATATAATCTGTACTAAAATCAGCATTTTATACTATGAAGCAATGTTACTGTTTCTGATTTGTGATTATTTACTGATTATATTTCTAGGATTTCCTAAATATTACTGACGTCATTGGATCAGTAGGCACACAGGGCACATGGATCATTTTAAATGAAAACAATAAAACCATGAATGCCAGTTCTGAACTTCTGAAATCAACTGAAAATATTTCACTCAGACTCCAAGATGAAAGCATCAACATAACAACCAACTCTACCTCTCTCAGAAAAACTACCATTACTGCCCCCTTTTCTGAAACATTTGGAAAAAATTTTACGACCCAAATAAGTCTTCCGGCGATTAGAGAACCGATTTTCCTCACAGTGATAATTTCTTCAGCTTTTAACAATATCTTACCTGTTCGAAATCTGACCTACAATGACAGCAGCCAAACTGGCACCAGGATCAATGGAGATGTAGCTGTGATTGAGACAAACTCAACAATTAACAACATCTCACTTTCTTTTGATGTCAAAAATAAAATATTCGGAAACCCTCAGTGTGTCTTTTGGAACTTCAGTCTTCTGAATGGCGTTGGTGGATGGGACTCGACTGGATGTCAACTAAAGACATTAGGAAATGAAACTGAACGATTTACATGTGAGTGCAATCACACAACATCTTTTTCAATCCTGATGTCACCATTTTCCCTGAATAAAGGCTTAGCTATAATCTTAGACTATATAACTTACATTGGTGTTGGCATTTCAATGGGCAGCTTGGTTTTGTGCCTCATCATTGAAATCATTATATGGAAGTCAGTGACAAGAAACGACACATCCTACATGCGCCATGTCTCTATAGTCAACATTGCTGTCTCCCTTCTGATTGCGGACATATGCTTCATCATTGGAGCAGCGGTTGTTAACCAAGGAGAGGGTCCCTGCAGTACAGCAACATTCTTCATGCACTTCTTTTATCTTGCCCTTTTCTTCTGGATGCTGCTGTCAGCACTGTTGCTCCTCTACCGCACCCTCATGGTCTTTTCCAGAATGACCAGAGGAGCAATGATGGCCATAGCCTTCACTGTTGGCTATGGAGCCCCGTTAATCATAGCTGTCATTACTGTGGCATCTACAGCTGGAAGCAAAGGATACATTCAAAAAGATTATAATTGTTGGCTAAACTGGAATAAAACGAAGGCCCTCCTGGCATTTGTGATTCCTGTGCTGACTATTGTAGCTATAAACCTCCTGGTGCTTATTGTGGTTCTGTGTAAGATGTTGAGGAGAGGAGTTAATGCTTCCACTCTGCCAGATGAGAAACATCCCCTACTGGTCATTGCTAGATGTGTGGCGATTTTAACACCTCTCTTTGGTCTAACGTGGGGATTCGGCATTGGGACCATGGTGTCTCCAAACTTTGGGATTCATGTGGTGTTCGCATTCCTTAATTCACTGCAGGTACTAAAGTCATGTTACTCTAATTTACTCTAATCTCTACTAATTCTAATTGCACACACTTAAATTAATATTAATGTACAAATAGTTTTATACTTAATGTATTAAATAGTAAATATATTTTGTCTCTTTTTTAAAAGGGTTTCTTTATTTTGGTGTTTGGAACCTTGCTGGACAGTAAGGTATGTGTGCTTTAAGACCAATAAACGTCTCTTCAATTAAACATGGAAACAAATATAAATAATGCTTTGATATCGCTTGTTTTGTGGTTGCAGGTCAGAGAAGCACTGGCAGGAATGTTGTCACTGAGGAACTTAAGCTCTACCGGTACCAGGGTAAATATAGTTTATGCTACATATGCTAGAGCTTTAGAAAAAACACTCTTACTTGGAAATAAAATGATCTACTACAAGTCGATGATGGATGTGTCTAAATTACAGAGTACAAGTGCAGGACCATCATCCTCAAGTGGATTTCCTTTCATTCAGAGGTTACGGCAGAGAAGTACGTAACTTAACTGGAAGTTGATTAATATGGTCTTTTTTAAATTATACATAAGGCTGTGTTTACCACATAGGGTATGACCATGTCATTTTTCATTATAATGTTCCTTCACACACAAACTTCTCTGAACCTGAAGGGGTGATTACACCTCTAATATCTCTCTGTCGTTTTGTTTTAGGTTTGTAGTAAAACAAGTCAAAAAAACACTTTTTGGTGTACAGTCCCCTCTGAAAGTGTTAGGATGGCAAGGGCAATTCTTTTATTTTTTCTATACACTGCAAACATTTGGGTCTAAGATTTACATTTATGCCATTTAGCACATGCCTTTATCCAGAGAGACTAACATTTTCTCATTTATACAACTGAGCAATCGAGAGCTAAAGGCCTTGCTCAAGGGCCAGCAGTGTCAGCTTGGAAGTGCCAGGATTTTAACTTACAGCCTTCCAATCAGTAGTCAAATGTCTTAAGCACTGAGTGATCACTGCCCTGGATTAAAAGATGAATATGAAATGATAGACCAGAATTTCAGCTTTAATTTTTTGATATTTACATATAGATGTGTTAAGCAATTAAAACATGGCACCTTTTGTTTAAGTCCACCCAAGCTGTGATGGCCGAGTGGTTAAGGCGTTGGACTCGAAATCCAATGGGGTTTCCCCGCGCAGGTTCAAACCCTGCTCGCAGCGAGAAGAGATATTTTCTTTAAGAAAGAAAAAGGGGGCAGTCATAGCCTAGTGGTTAGAGAATCGGACTTGTAACCTGTCTCAGGTCCAGCAGGGATTGTAGGGAGGGGGAGTGAATGACCAGCGTTCTCTTCCACCTTCAATACCATGACTGAAGTGAGACCCTTGAGCAAGGCACCGAACCCCCAACTGCTCGATCAGAGCTATTGCACAAACATTGGACATAGCCGATACATCAGTTTGGAATGTCCTGAAAAAGAAAGAAACCACTGGTGTACTAACAACCAGACATGGAACAGGTCAGCCAAGGAAAACAACAGCAGCTGATGATAGAAACATTGCAAGAGCTGTGAGGAAAACCCACAAACAAGAGACAGAGACTGCAACAACCTCCACAGCTCAAAGAAGACTTTGAGAGTGGAAATATAAGGGTCATACTGTACCACATGATCCAAAACATACAAGCTCATTTGTCAAGCATGGTGGAGGTAGTGTCATGGCTTGGGCTTGCATGACTGCTTCTAGAACAGGCTCACTAATCTTTATTGATAATGTAACTCATGATGGTAGCAACAGATTGAATTTGGGGAAACAGAATATTGTCTTAATCTGAATCAGGCAATTGGATGGCGGCATTTACATGACTCGATACTAATTAGAATATTGACAAATTCCAATTAATATCAGAATATTGATGTGCATGCAAATGTAGTCGATGACCTCAAACACACTGATAACACAACAAAGGACTTCATCAAGCATTGGAAGGTTTTAGACGCCAAAATTTGAAGGTCCTGAACTTAACCCAACTGAGCATGCATTTCATCCCCTGAGGTGGAAACTGAAGGGAGAAACCACCCAAAACAAACAACAAACAACAACAGTGGTACATGTTCTATGTTGTTTAACACACCTAGATGTAAATATCAGGAAATGAAAGCTGAAATTCTGATCCATCATCTCATATTGATCTCAAATGCTTCTGATATTTGTATTTTTATTATCTAATCTGTGTAATTCCAGCCTTTAAAGCACATTAGGTGGACAGTATTTGCACCTACCTTGAAAAAAATGATAAAAGACAAAGAAATTCACAAACAACTGTTGTTAATTGCTAGCTATAATCACTAGGCTATAAGTTCTCTAGCTATTCAACTTCCCAACTGGGTAATTATACAAATTTCACAATCAGGAAAAACTAGATAACTGTCATTTACTAGCTTCCTAGCAGATTTTTCCACTGACTGCCTTCTGGCTCAGTCACTGTATTGCCAGACTTCTTTCCTGCCTAAAGCTGGGGTGTGACTACATTTGACATATCCGTGACGACGTCATAATTTCCTGCCAATTCCAATTGGATACTATACTGCAGCTCTGCCTGTGAATTATCATTACTAGGTGTCCATGAGCCCTTAGAGAATCATAATTTATTCTAATTTAAGGCAATTGAAAATTTTAATGAGTATTAAGCCGCCTTAAATTAAAGTATATGTAGGCTTAATTTTTTGATACAAAAATGAATACTTCAGCAAGCGATATCTGCTCTCTGTCTACCACATCTGTAAAGTATGGCTGTTTGTCATGCACAGCCATTTTAATAAGTTTCCTCGTATTCATAACATGAAGCCTATTCTATATACATGACCAAAATACTTGTCTACATACATCATGACGTTTGCTATGTCAGAAAATGTCTGCTTGTCAGGCGTCGTAGACGGTGACAGATGTTAAGAGTCTTTGTTTTAAAACAGGCAAACAAATCCAAAATGTAAAGCAGAATCAGAATCAGGAAAAAGGCAGAAGTCAGTACTTAACAATAACAATAACAATACTTAATTTTTGTCCATATCTTTAACTGCACTGAATTCCACATTATGCAATTCTTACTTTTAGCACCACGATTACATTTAGCTTTTGGCTCTCTTATGTGTTAGTTCTATCATGCACCACCATTGTCTTGATTTGTGAATAGCATTGTCACTAATATTTTGGTCTTTTGCAGACATGTACAATGTATCGAATGTCAACCTTACGTCTTCAACTTCAAGCAACTCAAATGCAGCGACTGACGGTTAAGCTAATACACCCATATTATAAGAGTCTGTTTAGATTTTCATTGTTTTAACAAAGATAATGGAAATAAATAAATAACTACTATATATTATTATATATTACTAAAGCACACTTTTTAAAATAATTTCTCTCGAACCCCAGAATAGTTGACTTCAGAATGAATTTATGTAAGAATTGCTTAAATAAAATGATCTGTATATTTGTTATAAAATTATAAATCCTGTTTGACATACACTATATGCTCAAAAGCACATTATATACTCAAAAGTACACTATATAGCCAAATGTTTGTGGACACCTGACCATCACACCCATATATGCTTTTTGAACATCAAACCTTTGCTGTTATAATAACCTCTACTGTTTTGGGAAGGCTTTCCACTAGATTTTACAGTGTGGCTGTGAGGATTTATGCTCATTCAGCCACAAGAGCATTCATGAGATCAGACAATGATGTTGGGCCAACTTTTTGCAATGTAGTGTATGTGGTCACCTGACCATCACACCTATATGTGGCTCTTCCCCAATCTGTTGCCACAAATTTGAAGAACATCACAATTTATCTTCACTGGAACTAAGAGGTCCAAACCTGTCCCAGCATGACTTTGCCCCAAGGTCCATGAAGACACACTTTGGGAAGGTGGGACTGGAAGAACTGAAGTGGCCTGCACAGAGCCCTGACCTCTACCCAACTGATCACTTTGGGGATGAATTAGATCGCTGAGTGTTCACCAGGCCTTCTTGTCCAACATAAGTGCCTGACCTCACCCATGCCACAAACCTTTGGCCATATAGTGTATCTACAACCACTCAGCTGTCAACTCCCATCATTCTTAGCTGATGTTTTTAGTCATACAACATCACAATGTAGCACACTTCACATATTTTAATGGAGAAAACATCTGTTTATAATTTTATTAAATATTGTTGTATTCCTAAACCACTACTAACAACACTACTATTAACAAAAGATTAATTAAAAACTCTCCTTATTTATCTTCATTATTTGATGTTGCATCCATACAATCTAATTTGCAATTTGATATTGCTTCCATACTTTATATTTTATTCCTAAATATCTGTTTGGTGTCCAATTCCACTCTTGATCTACTAACTGCCTTGACCTTATTCATATCTTAACTCCATTCTATTAATTGCCATTTACTTCGATTCATCTCATAACTCTGCTGTGAAGTTCTGAGCCATGTTTTTTTTTTGTGTGATATGTTTTGTTTTGCATTTTGGTTTTAACTTTTGTGGATTACATTTTTGTGGATTTTATAATCTTGGATTACATTTTGGTTGCCTGTCATTCATCATGCTTTGACCCTGTCTGTGTAATAAACTCTCAAGTTTGGATTTGTTACTGGATTTTGTTACTACTCAAATTAACCATATATACTTTATTAGGAACACTACACTAATACTGGGTAGGGCCTCTCTTTGCTCTTAAAACAGCCTCAACTGTTCAGTTTTGGTGAGCCTGTGCCCCCATCTACCTCAAGGTTCGACATGTGCATTCTGAGGTGCTTTTCTGCTCACCACATTTGTACAGAGTGGTTATCTAAGTTACTGTAGCCTTTCTCTCAGCCCCAACCAGTCTGGCCATTCTCCTTTGACCACTCTCATCAACAAAGCATTTCTGTCCTCAGTACTGCTTCTCACTGGATGTTTTTTTCTTTATTGCACTATACTGCATAAACTTTAGAGACTGTTGTGTATGAAAATCCCAAGAGATCAGTAGATATAGAAATACTCAAACCAGCCCTTTGGCTTCAACAATCATTCCATGGTCAAAATCATTGAGATCACATTTTTCCCCCATTTTAATGGTTGATGTGAACATTACCTGAAGCTGCTGGCCCGTAGCTGCATTATTGCATGAATGGATAGTTGTACAGGTATTCCAATAATATGAGTGTATATCTTTCATTTTTCTGAGCTGTCACACCTTACCTGTCCAACACTGATAACCGCTGTGGTGGGTCAAGGTTCACACCAGACAACAGCGACATTGACAGAGGACTACTGGACATTGTTTAGCTACCAAAACTACCTCACCCATTATATAAACAGTTCATGGACAACTGTTATGTTGTTGCACTGTTTGAACATTATTATACAGCTTTAATTGATATAAGAACACAAGTCATGATCGTAGTATTATAGGGTTCTTTCTGGGTTAGGATTGAATGGCACTTTAATATTAAGGTCATGAAGTGTCAACCTGTATAGTTGTAGATGAGTATTCTAGCAGTGGAAAGCCATGTGTTTTAACCTTAAGCATCCTTATAACTTGGAATCAGGAAGCAGGAGAATGCAGAAATACAATGAAGTCTGAAACTGGTCTGGCAAGTAGAAATAACTGTAGGATTAGTCTTTAATTCTAAAGCATGGTCAGGTGAAAGAAATAATAACCTGAGGTTTCTGGCAAACCTACTCATGTTTGTAGAGATAAGCATCGGCTAGCTAGAGCGAAGGTAAGACCTACAAACTATTTAACTAAACTAAAACTAAAAACTATAAATTCTATGATATAGTTCATATTGTGTTCTGTTTATTCTACTTTATGCCTAGAACAAAGCATGTGTTAGCATTTGTTTTTAATGATTAATCAACATTACCTAGAGAGACTTTTTTTGATCTTGTAGTTGTAGTTTCTATGCTCTAAAATTGATTTTCCTCGACTTCATTTGTATTTGAACTTTTATTTATTACTAAAGTACTTTGGCCTGAGTTCTGAATTGAGAAAAAACAGCAGATTTGAAATGTCATATTGTGTAATCTGTAACAGTAGATATCATGGAAGAATAATAACAAAAGTACTCATAGACAAAAAAGAGAGAGAATGATGTCTGCGTTTAAAGCTTAAAGAAATAAACAAATGACATTAAAAAGAAAAATCTTTCAAGCACAACTAACTATAATGGATATTAAAATCAATTTTGTGTTGTATTTTTTTGACACTGAATGTTATTTAATTCATGAAGTGGCATATTGTACTATTAATCCAATTTTAATTGTAATTTTAATTTGTGGATCCAGGACATGTGAGTAATCATTAAGCAGACACCTCTCCTATTACATAAAACTTGATGTAGTTTTAAAAATGCTAGGAAATTGCATATACATTTTAATAATATAATCACAGTCCTACACACCTCGTACATTTTTATGAGACAAATTAAAATTTTTCACAATGGGGCTTTTTCTAACATTTAATTTTAAATTAAAAATTTTTGCAGCAATTTCAAGATGCCATTGTAATGTGTAATGTGTTCATGAGAAATAATAACTGATAGATCTCATATCAGCCATGTCACTTATGACTGGCGAACTAATTCACAAATCTTTCTTAAAATGCAGACAGGTAAAATATACATTTACTAAGCAAATGTTACCTTTCCTTTAATGATGTTTAATCTATACATAAATTAAATACTTTCACTTGCTTTGAACTCTTAGTTATTAATTGAATAACCATTACTGAAATGGTCATATTAACAACAGGCCAAATCATCCATGCTTAAAATGTATCAGTGTGTGTTTGTAGTAGTATTAATATCTGATTGATCTTATGCAAAAATATGTTTGTTATAATACATTTACCACAGTGCTTTTCAGTTCTTGATTTGGACTGAGCTGAAGGGGTTGCTCTGGCAGTAGCTCTGGCTACAAGACATATATTAATGCACTTCTTCTAATATCTTATTGTGTAACAACATATACAGGGACTTGTATGACAGATGACAAATAAAACTGACATAAAACAAACAAACAAATAAAAAAAAAAACAGGTGAACCAAGTGGAATAAAACTGGCATATTGATCATATTGATTCCTATCATATCAACTCATATCATCATATCAACTCTATTCAGGAAAGACAGCTTGAATAGAGTTACTATTATCAGTTCGTACTATTAAGCTGCTGAATGTGCCCAATAAATCTTAATTTTATGTATAGGCACTGAAGTGATACCAGCTGAAGTTCAAAATCTGCCTGAGCAACATGGCTAATAAAGGTAAGTTTTACTTTAAGGAATGCAACAATAATAATAACAATGATTATTTAGAATTCTCTTTTTTCTACAACTGAATCATTTATATGTAAATGTGTTTGCTTGTGTAGAAGGAAACATGTCAGACTTGCTTGGGATATAATACCTAACCTACAGGATTTTTTTCCGTTCTGGTGGAAATCAAACCAAGTCTAATTCAGTC
>JAKKZN010000017.1:16781855-16793660 GCA_033441825.1 Pangasius elongatus
AAAAAAAAAAAAAGAGACATGAGATTTTTCTGAGATTAAATGAGCCAAAACAGATAGAAGGGTCATACTTGGCATCGGCAAGACTTGAACAAACAATCTGCTGATAAAAGTCAAAGTCAAAGTCAAAGTCAAAGTCAACTTTATTGTCAATTCTGCTCTATGTACAGGACACACAGAGGATTGAGATTTCATTTCCCTCAGACCCATGCTGTGAGAAACCAACATAACAAGACAAGTAATTAAAAAAAAAAGTTAAATAAAATTCAATAAAAAAAATATGATAAAATAAAATAAAATACAATATGTACACTATATACACACAAGTTAAGGACACACAAGGTACACACAGGGTAAATTGGAATTGTTAGTTGACATTAAAAAAAACTTTCTTCACTGGTTAGTTTGCTGGGTCGAGTCTTGTTCTGGGTCGAATCTTGTTGAAATTAGATTTGAGTAGAACTGAATTGAAATCTCTTCTCCAAATACAATTTTAAATGTTTAATAAAGATGTCTTTGTAACATATTAGTATAATTATTACTGGATTAGTGCTTGCTTCCATTAAGACATAAATAATAATAATAATAATAATAATAATAATAATAATAATAATAATAATAATAAATAAGTTATTTGGATAATCAAATACCTTTTATAGTTCTAGTACTACATCCACAATGACAATAATTTTTGATTTTTTTTGGCACCTATTGTACTTCTCTTCTCAAACAGACGAACAAATACTTCTTCTCAAAAATCTTCTCTAAGTACTCACATATCAAAAATGCACTAGTGTACCTCTCTTCAAGGCTACTTAGACATGGTAGTGTATCAAAAGTAAACTGAACATATCTCTAAATATGCATTAGTGTGGTTGTGGTAAACCTGATAGCATTTTTGAATGAATGTCAGATCTGAGAACCGTGTTATTGTGTTAAGATCTCTACAGACACTCCAAAGGAGACGGACGTATGTGAGATTGCTGAAGTGTTTTGTCTCAGTCTCAAAATTCAAAGAGACAGATTTATCACATTTCTATCTATGAGACAATCTCTTTTTAATTTTTTTCCCTCCATGGGCTGATTTATTTATGTATCATAAGTAAGTGCAGTAAAGACTGGAGCGCTATGGCTAAGCTCAGTAATCCGAGCAAGAGTTATGTAACAAAGATCTGCATTCAGCGCTTTCTCCCTGAGGGGTATGCCTCCCTTTTTAACATGAAGTAATTGTGCTTTCTCTGCCTGGATTCTGGTAAGTATATCCATCAACAAAAGAACAGGTTGAGCTACATGCAGGATGAATTTGAAACGTGCTCACTGTTTCATCTGTGAATCTTAAAGATTTTCTAACCCTAGGGTAATTGTAGTTTCATTTTTAATTAAAATAATGTAATTTAAATGAGCATTTAAAAACATAATTTCAGACATTTTATAACAAATTATAAATTGTAAAAGAATAACTTTTCACTGATTTATTGCAATATTGCAATATTTCACTGAACTATCGCAACATTGGTTCCCCAATACGTATATCAGTGTGTCTTTATTAGGTTTATGCATAAACATGATTTTTATTGTGTCACATTTGGATAAAGACAGACAATTTAAAAGCTGGAATTTTGGCTATGAGTATGAGAACCACTATATTGTGCCTCATACAATAGAACGAGGAAACAGAAAAAAAAATGAACTGGTTCTGCAAGTGTGTAACAGTGTGTATCATTACTCATTGATTACTCGGCTTCTCTGTGAGTCAGCTGTCAGGACAACACAAAAGCTAACAGGCTTGCAACAAATCTGTTAAAGATTAGTGAGTTTCACGCCAGGTGTTTGGAGGTAAGACTTTCTAAATAGTATAACAAATAGCCATATATTTAATACAGACATCATTTTTTTAAAAATAATCATTAGAATGAAGTTTTATTTTTGTGTATTTGCTGTGTCTTCTTTATTCTTCAGTTAGAGCTACTGTAGTAGCCTATACTACTTGCTTCTCTTGAACTGCATGAATGAAATAAATTAGTAATTTGTCCTGAATTTTAAATTAAAGAAATTTTATAGTAGCCTAAAAATGTCAAATTGTCTAAGCAGTTGTTGATGTAGAGAACATTAGCAATGACATGAAAATTGGACACATCTACAAAGGGTTACAATAAATTACAATAAAAATATTCTAAAACAGTCACATGACAAATATCTGTTTTATATTTTGACTCTGTTATTAATGTTACTTTTATTTAAAGCCTGCTTTTATTTGCTTATATATACCATATATACTACTTATATATACACACCAATCAGCCATAACATTAAAAACTCTGATTATTTCATTACAACGGCGCCTGTCAAGAAGTGGGATATATTAGGCAGCGAGCGAACAGTCAATTCTCAAAGTTGATGTGGTGGAAGTAGGAAAAATGGGCAAGCATAAGGATCTGAATGACTTTGACAAGGGCCAGATTGTGATGGCTAGACATCTGGGTCAGAGCATCTCCAAAATAGCAGGTCTTGTGGGGCGTTCTTGGTATGTGGTGATTAGTACCAACCAAAAGTGGTCCAAGGAAGGATAACCGGTGAACCAGCAACAAGGTCATGGGTGCCCAAGGCTCACTGATACATGTGGGGAGCAAAGGCTAGCCCATCTGGTCTGATCCCACAGAAGAGCTACTGCAGCACAAATTGCTGAAAAAGTTAATGTTGGCTGTGATTGAAAAGTCTCAGAGCACACAGTGCATTGTAGCTTGGTGTGGATGGGGCTGCAGATCGGTCAGAGTGCCATGCTGACCCATCCACCACCGAAAGCATCTACAATGGGCACGTGAGCAAAACAGGACCATGGAGCAATGGAAGAAGGTGGCCTGGTCTGATAAATCACGTTTTCTTTTACATCATATGGATGGCCAGGTGTGTGTTTCGCTTACCTGGGGATGAGATGGAACCAGGATGAACTACGGGAAGAAGGCAAGGCAGCAGAGGCAGTGTGATGCTCTGGGCAATGTTCTGCTGGGAAACTTTGGGTCCTGGCATTCATGTGGATGTTACTTTGACACGTACCACCTACCTAAACATTGTTCCAGACCAAGTACATCCCTTCATGGCAACAGTATTCCCTTATGCCAGTGGCCTCTTTCAGCCGGATAATGCGCCCTGCCACAAAACAAAACAAAAAATGTTCAGGAATTGTTTTTGGAACATTACAAAGAGTTCACGGTGTTGACTTGGCCTCCAGGTTCCCCAGATCTGAATCTGATCAAGCAAGTCAAACAAGTCCGATCCATGGAGGCCCCACCTCAGAACACACAGGACTTAAAGGCTCTGTAGATAACGTCTTGGTGCCAGATACCACAGCTCACCTTCTTGTGGAGTCCATGCCTCGATGAGTCAGAGTGAGTTTTGTGGTACAAGGGGAAGCCAGTGGTTTTAATGTTATGGTTAATTGGTGTGTGTGTGTGTGTGTGTGTGTGTGTATATATATATATATATATATATATATATATATATATATATAATGAAAATCAAAATCTTTGTCTGCTTGTGACAGTACAAACACAGCGCGAAAGAGGTAGGGCGTGAAATGAGAGAGAGCAGAATGGAGATGGCACAAATACAGGAAGAAAGGAAGCAAAAAAAAGCAGCGAAACCAAACACCAAGTGAAAAGTAATCAAGACAAAGTACCAAATACCTGAAACACTATAAAGTAGCTTGTAAGTACTCTATTAAGTACCCCTTTAACCCTAGTTTTTTTCCATTGGTTATCAGTGTTTGCCGATTTGAGAAGAAAAAGAATATCTTTGTGCTGTCTTTATTTTGTTAATTGATGTTATTCTTAACCTACCATACTAGCTGTATTTCTTGATGGAAAGAGATATGTGAAATACTGTATAAGCTTACACAAACTTGTACACACATAGTCTTTCACATTCAGCTGAATAGACATTTTTATTTTCTTATTGATTCCACATCATACAGCCCCGCTTGGGGTTATATGTGGTTTGTAACAGTAGTGGGAAAATTCTATTAGATACGACTATTCAAACAAAGATATATATATATATATTAAAATACAGAGTGGTTAATTATGTAACCACTAAATGAGCCAGACTAAATTAAATTGTGAACATTTTCAAAATGTTCAGGCAAATGGAAGACCAAAGTAATATGTTGATTACTTGGACTTTCAAAAGGATAATATAATTAACAGTATATATGTTATATATTCAATATGTAAAATAAATGTAAACATCTCAAATGAAAGCCATAATGTAAATCACTGTCGTTAAGGTAGAGTCACTATTGACAGCTGGGACTCTAAGTTCTTCAGCAGTGTTTAATAAAACCCACACCATTCTGTATTTTTATTATAAAAGGATAAAGTACAGTAAAAGCTGTGAGGAAAATGGAACTCGTTTTACTGCCTGACTTTTATAATGTTCCCAAATCTGGTAGGTTGTTTAGCTTCACCAGGTGGTTGACCAGCTGCAGTTTAAAATCTGTATGAAAATCATGGCCAATGCAGGTAAGACATTTGTTTTAACCTACAACAATAGTAAATATCACATTGAATTCTTGATTCTGATTGGTCAGAAGGGGTTGATTAGTCGTCTCTACAGTCGTTCCGGCTGCACAGGTTTATATTAAAGAGTTTGTTCTAATATGTTATTGTTTCCATAGTAACAACTTATACAGGGACTTGTACGGTGGATGTTTCACATAAACAGATTGTATATAATCACTGAAATGGTGAAAAGTTTATTGAAAATTTTCTGTGAAGTAAGTTTAGCATTTTTTTTTTAAATGGAGTCTCCAGTATCAGTCCTTTCTAACAGTCAGTGATAAACCCGTTCTTTTAATTTTTTCCTTAAGGATTTTTTTTTTTTTTTTTTTTGAGGAATAGGCATCTTAATTAATATATATTCCATTCCTCCTTATTTCTCAAAACAAATATGCTGTTGGCAATTTAAATAAAATACCATTAAACCTTGGCTCTACTGTTATTATCTCATCTTGTATGGAGCTTCTGTCTTCTTCTTCTTCTTTCGGCTTTTCCCTTCAGGGGTCGCCACAGCGAATCATCACTCTCCACCTATCCCTATCTTCTGCATCCTCAACACGTGCACCCACTAGCCAGATTTAACTCATTCATATCTGGTGCCAATTCTAATTTCTTTTAATTGTCATATTTAATGGAAAAAAAATTATGACCATCCTGCTGCATAACACATAATTCATGCATAATTGCAGTATTTTCTTTGTCGAAATAGTCCACCATGTGCACTGAGACTCAGTGACTGCATTCAAGTATTGACAAACAGTGAATTTTTACTTGAGCAGTAAAGATATATTTTCATCAATCAAAGGAGATAAGTACATATGATAACTCTAATATGGAGTGCTATGACAGGCCAAAATTACGAATAAATGTTCTTTTATTGTTTCACTTGTTGGTACACTAATTTGCATACTCGCCCTTTTTCCCTGTGTGTCGATTTAAATTGAAATGAATTTCCTTTGTTCCTTTTTTCTTTGTTAATAACATTTGGTTATCATGCTTGTAAATCATAATTTTTATTTCTTACCTTTATTGTATAGTGAAAGCATCAGAATACCTCATGAGGTTTGTGGCCATTTTCCTCATTCTAATGTGTGCGGTAAGCTCACAGGGACTTCCTAAAGTTTCAGACATGGTTCTAGAGGTAAACTTTTGCTTTACTTTACTTTAACTTCTGCAAAAACAGCCCAAAAAAAGCTAATTAATGTCCACACTTACATTGTAAGCTTAAAATCTGAAATAATTAATTTGTATTGGGACTAGAATAACAACATTTTCTGCACAATACTCTAATAAATTTGCTTTTTTAATTCCAGTTTAGCTATACAGATGGACAGCTGAAACACTTAAGAGAAAAACGAGATGGTAAATAGGAATTCTGTCTATTTTAAAAGCATATTACAAAATTTCAATTTAAGTATTTATATACAGTGACCTCCAAAATTATTGACACCCCTAGGGAATATTTTATGTAAATGCAAACAAATTGGCATTCCTGAAAAGATTTATTATTTATATATTTTTTTCATTTTCATCAGTCCCATGAACTCTGTTGTTGCCTTTAACCATGTACTGTTTCCTTGGGGAATAAATATGAGCCTGCAGACATGAAAAACCCCTTTGTCAACCGTTACCATGGGGAAAAATACCAAAGTACTTTCAACAGAAAAGAAACAGAGAGTTCTTGACCTGGACAGATCAGATAAAAATATATTTACATTAAGCACCGTAAAATACCCTTAGGCACAATTATGGCTCACTTTCCTGAGAGCATCCCACAAAATGCAATGTCTGTACTTCACCAAGCATCATTAAACTGAAATAAATGAGACAAAAATCTAACTTTTTGGTTGACACCGTCTCCCTGTGTGGCAACAAACAGGGGCTGTTTTGTATCTGGTGGTTCAGGGGCTCTGCAAAGTACCAGCATATTTTATTGCAGTACCTGGCTGCCTCTACCAGGAGGTTCAGACTTGGACATAGTTAAAGCTTTCAGAAAGATAATCAGCCAAACATATTTTGAATTCAACATAGACATGGTTAAAGAAACACAAATTATTTAGCAATAAGCATCTCAATCTTTGATATTTGATATTTGAACCCTACTGAAAATCTGTGGTCTGAATTGAAGAGGATGTCCACATGCACAAACCTAAGCATTTAAAGGAGCCAGTTCTGCGTGAAGTAATGGACCAAGATCTCCAATTTTGTTAGACTCAGTGCTACTATTCTCTCCAGGGCAGGCGTCACAAAATATTAACTGTAAGGCTATTAATAAAAATATTAACTGTAAATAAAACTATATAATGTAAATCTATGATGTAAAAAAAATCATCATTTTCATGAAGACTGACAATAATTTTGGAGGGCACATTAGTATATTAGTCTATATTTTTGTCACATAAATAGCTGATTTTGTTTATTATTTCCAGACAACACAGATACAGTAGAATACATCATAGTGGTAGAGGTGAATGTATCACAACTGATTTTGATTGAACAAATCAAATCATCACTGAAGTCCATCAATTTTCCATTACAACTAGACAACACAACAAAAATCGATAGTTTCAACATTACAACAGGTAAACTCTATCTATTATTGAAATCATACTTTGATATTTAGGATTTTTTTAAACATGTTTTTAATAACTATGGGAATTGCATCAATTGTTACTGGCTATGGAAAGACCAGATATACCACAAATGTCTCTGGTCACTAACACCACCACATCATCTGAACCACTGATACCAGAGCCTGGCATTTTCCCTATTATTCACAATGGGCCATATTCAGAGTTAAGTAAAACATATAAAGTGAGGATTTCATATCAAAATTGTGCAGTTAAATTTTTGTTATAAGCAAATGAGTCCTTTTTCATTTTAAAATTATCTCTTGATTTTATGTATTACATTGTATTCATTTACAACTGACAGAAAATAAAATAAAAAGTGACCTGCTTCTTCAATCTCCATTTTCTATCCCTAATTTTTTTCGGGTTTAAAGGCACATGCTTGTCTAATCTAAATGGCACATCAAAAATAAATAAATAAATAAATAAATAAATGTGTGTAAATTATTTTTGAATATGACTAACTTAAATTATGAGTCATTGACTATGGCCCTTATAATGTTTAGTCATAATCCAATCCATGATTTATTTTAGTTATTTTAGTTATTTTTATCTTCCCCAGTGTGCACACCAGTTGATAGTGTATATTACTGCACATGTGAAGATCAGTATGTTTGGCCAGACAATAACTGCATATATGATGAATGTAATATCATGAATGAAGGAGCATGCAACTGTATTGGTGTCTTTTCCAGTGGTGGCCAGATGTGTGTGCCAAAAAGTGGTAGGAAAAATGTTTTGGAGTATATGAATATATGTATAAAATATGTCATGTCTTTTCTTGTATTCACTTGAGTATTGTCTTTTTCATAGAACTGCAATTTTTTGAGTTTATTGTTGAAATTGAATTTAATATCACAAGCACAGCAGCGATAGGTGACATGATGAATCTTCTAGAAGAATTCAGTTTCCCGATTTTGCTTGATAACACAATAGAAGTTACAAAGATGGACATTACAACAGGTAAGAATTAGACTGGGGAAAATGGACCTTTTAGTATGTTTGAGCAGAACTTTACTGAAAAAATGTACATGAATATATTTGAAACACCCATCTGATTATTGACACATACTTGGAGTACTAGGAGCTAGAAAAGACATATTTGATAATTGCTGATAATAATCTCAAATTAGATTTAAAATGATGGAAACAGTATTTGGCTCTAACTGATTTAATTTCTGGTTTTCCACAGTGTGCAGTTTGAATGGTACTGAATATCAGTGCAGGTGTGCAGATCAGTTTTTCTGGCCATGTGAAAAGTGCACAGTATATGGGTCTTGTGATAATGGCACCAATGGCTTGTGTGGTTGCATCAATGCTATTCCAAATGATGGACAGTTCTGCCAACTAATCAATGAGCTGACATGTATGTATTACAAAAATAAAGCATATAAATATGTGTACATTTGAAGGACACTAGAATTTGGATTTGGCAAATTTCCAAGGAAAAAATATTTCCTTTGATATCAGCTGAAAAACATGTAACAATATTGGCAAATTCTACCTTTTTGTTTATCAAAGAGTAGTGAACAGAACATACTGTACCTTTAATTTGTTCAATTAAAATATTATATTGTGGTATTAGTAGTTTGATTAACCCGCTAATCAAATTCAATACTTCAAATCATATATGTGTGTCTTTAATAATCATCAGTTTAACTCATCAGTAATTAAATTCATTGGCAATTCAAATAAGGAAATTATGCCATTTAATTATGAAATTATATATATATATATGTAAACACTCAATATTACCCAAGCTAAATTTGTTCTCACTTTATAGATACCTCGGCATGTCCATCTTCAACAAACAAAACAGGTAAATCCCCAAGATGAACTTGTTGCTTGTGTTCTTTCTTAAGTGTTTTTTTTTTGCATTGCACTGCTGCCACATGATTGTGCTATGTGTGTGTGTGAGTGTGTGTGCGTATTAGAGGATGTATGATGTAAGATGAATATGAGATGATAGCTCAGAACAACAACTTGGAACATGGCACCTTTTGTTTGACCCCATCCATTTTTCAGGTGTTTCTTGTTGCCCAGGTGTGCTCTGTTAGTTTGATTGTTTAAAGAATTAATAGCTCTGAAAGTCTACTCTTGGTTTTACTGGTGAAGACTGCATTTGTTGTTAAAATGGATAAACCAACAAGAAGAGCAGAGAACTGTCCATGGGAGAAAAGCAAGCTATTGTGAAGCTCAGAAAAGAGAGGAAAATGGGAAAATCAGAGAAATCAGAGCCATTGCACAAGCATTGGGCATAGCCAATACAACAATTTGGAATGTCCTGAAAAAGAAAGAAACCACAGGTGTATAACAACCAGACACTGAACAGTTCAGCCAAGGCAAACAGTAATTGATAACAGAAATATTGTGAAGAAAAGAGCTGTNCCATTCAAAGAAGACCACTCATCAGCAGTAAGAATCAGGCAAGATTAGAATTTACAAATAATAAAGGGAAGCACCACAAAAGTTCTGGAACAAAGATTAACCTGTACCCAAGTGATGGAAAAGTCAAAGTGTGGGGAAAGAAAGGACCTACTCACGATCCAAAACATACAAGCTCATCGGTCAAGCATGGTGGAGGTAATGTCGTGGCTTGGACTTGCATGGCTGCTTCTGGAATGGGCTCACTAATCTTTACTGATGATGTAACTCATGATGGTGGCAGCAGAATGAATTCAAATGTCTACAGAAACATTGTGTCTGCTAATTTACACAGAAATGCATTCCAACTACATAACAGAGGAAAACCAGCAGACCTTAACCCAACTGAGCATGCATTTCCCCTCCTAAAGTAGAGACTGTAGGGAGAAACCCCCATAACAAACAACAACTGAAAGAAGCTGCAGGACAAGCCTGAAAAAGCATCCCAAAATAATAATGCAACAGTTTGGTCAGTTGGTTGCTGGCTTGGAGCAGTTATTGCAATAAAATATTAAGTGTTATTTACTTTTAGGCTATCTGTACCAGTACCTTTGCTCACCTAAAAATTAGGTGGTCTGCCACCAAAGAACCCATGTTCTAAGTTGTTTAACATATCTAGATGTAAATATCATGAAATGAAAGCTGAAATTCCGATCTATTATCTCATATTCACCTTTCAATCTCAAACCCAAATGTCTTCAGTGTATAGCAGAGCAATTTCCTTAAAAAAAAACATTTTTCATTTAAAAACTAAATTACATCTAGTTTATGAGCAGAGGATCTTACCTATGGGCAGCTTTGTAAGATCTCTTACTGAGATTTGATATATTATATTTGAGTCTTAAAATACTTTTGTTTTCTGAAGTCACTACAGCACCATCCACAACCACAGATGCCATTACCACCTCCATCTCACCTACAGCCACCACTTCCACACCTACCCCAATCACAACTTCTACAACCACAGACACCACAATCGCAACAATCATACCTGCAACAACCTTAGACCCAAAAACCTTTCTCAGCCAAACAGCAGTCACTAGAACCACAGTAACCACAAGTATTCAAACCACAGACACCACAGCTGATCACATCACAACCACGACAATCACAGCACCCACTACCACAGACACCACAATGATAACTGCTACAACCACAGACACTAAACCCCCAGCTATGCCAACTAAAGCCTCAACAATCACAACTGATACAACCACAGATGTCAAAACAATAGCTCTCCAAGTCACAGCCATCACAATCCCAGCCACAAACACCACAGACACTGCAACTTCAGACACCACACAAACCATCACCACAACAAATATAGATAGCAACCATACTGCAACCATAACCAATACAAATAAAGCCACCACAGTCACAACTGCTACAACCACAGATGCCACAACCACTGACACCACAATCATAACTGCTACATACACAGACACTACACCCACTGCTGCCCCAACTACAGCTACAACAAGCACAAGTGATACAACCACAGATGCCACAACCCCAGCCATCAGAACCACACCAGTCATAACTACAACCACAATGCCTGCAAACACAGTCACTGAAAACACAACCACACTTACAGCTGCCCCAACTACAGCCTCTATAATCATAAGTGCTACAACCACAGACACCACAAACACAAATCTTCAAACCACAGCAATTGCAGCAACAGCCTCTGCAACCACAGACACCGCAGCTACAAACACTATACCCATTACTGCCGAAAATACAGCCACAACAAGCATGACTGATACAACCGCAGATGTCACAACCACAGATCTTCAAACCACAACCATTGCCATCCCAGTAGCCAATACCACAGACATTTCAACTATACACACCGCACAAAACACTGAGACCACTACTGCAACCACAGCCAAAACAAACAAAGCCAGAATAATCACAACCACTATAGCCACAGATGCAGCGAACACAGATACCACACACACAACTTTTCCAACAGTTTCAACAATCACAGCTGCTACAATCACTGATGCCACAACCCCAGCAATTGCATTTACAGCCTCTGAAACCATAGACACCACAGCTGCAAATACAATACCCACTGCTGACCCAACTACAGCCACAAAAAGCACAGCTGATACAAACACAGAGGTCACAACCACAGCTCTCCAAACTATAATCATTGCAATCCCAGTCAACAACACTACAGATGCCACAACTACAGA
>JAKKZN010000017.1:16837022-16850465 GCA_033441825.1 Pangasius elongatus
AATAAAACCAGCGCACTGTGTGTACATATGAATAAAGTCAGGTTAGCTAGCTGCTAAGCTATTAACTAAGCATCATGTTAGCAAGCTAGCTAGCCGGTTTCGTTTTGTTTTTCCAAGAGGATAATATTGTTTCATTGAACGTAATGAATAGCTGCGACAAATACACGGGTGATAAGTGATATATTGACAAGATCTTACGTTAAAATATCAGTTTTATTTTTTTTATTAGGAGGTGTGTTATTTTGTAGGTTCACAAAGTCGCGCGGGAGAATTTAGCTACACGGCTAATGCTAACTACACTAGAATGGGAGCCATAGAGCTCAATGCTAACCATAAAGCTAAAAGCTGCCTAGCATTAAGGTGAAGTTTGCTAGCAATACATTAGCACTTGCATGCGAGATGTACACAGACTGAAGCAGCTGATATTAGAGAAATAAAATATATATATTTTTTTATCATTTTTTGCTAAAAACGGGAAAATAAAAGGGAACATTAGACATATATGCAAATACAGGGCGTTCCCTTAAACGCATTATATTAAATAACGTTGCTCGAATTCAAAATATATATATTTATTTGGAGATAATAAACTTAAAAAAATGCACATTTTTTCTTAATGCACACATTTATCTGTAAAAACATATGCAATGTGTTTCACAGTATTACATGTCACTATTGCACTGTATTGCATATCGCCTTGTTTACAGTGAGTCAGATAGCAAAAAGATCCCATTTAATAAATAAACAACAAAGCAATTTCAACTTTAAGATGGCCATTGTGTTATACAATATTAATAATAATATCCCTACATATAAGAGGTTTAATTCTACGAGTGCTAAATGAACAATAATTGTGCATCTGAAGTGAATATTGTGATAAAAGTCGTACACAGAGGTTAATGATGTGCTAAAATAATTTCACTGCATGCAGGATGCCAATAACAAACGCTGTTAGAGTAGTGTATGCAGGTTCACTGGAAATAAAAACTGTTTTCATTGTTTAAAAAATAAATAAAGAAAGAAAACATTGCATTTCTTAACATCTAGGAACACACACACACACGCAAATCAACATGATGACAGGCCACAAGTCAACAACACACTGATAATCGCATCCAATAAACCACGCCGCTCTGTCCGCCATCGTTTTACGTAACCTTCTTAAATCGCTCATTTAAAAACAAATCATAAACGCAAGGCTGACAAAAGCCGTACATAACCCCTGATCACACTAAGCGAACATTAAATTCCCTGCTTCCACAATAACAAAATATAAAGCTTTGCTTACCTGCACATGATCCGCCATTTTGCTCCATTCATGCTCCTCTCACTCCCCCTGCGTGCATATGGCTACGTACAACACGGCACGTACGCTACTAGCGTAGACCATGGAGAATCTGGAGCAGCGTCCCAACCTGCGTAATTATAGCGCGTAACTCGTGCGCAGAATCCTTTGATTCTGCCAGACTCGTCAAAAGCGCCGCCATCTTGGAGAGGGTAACAGTCCGAGTTAATTCATTTGCTCATGTTCAGTAAGTGCTGCATTCCGGGCAAGGTGTTGGTGGATGGTGGGAACAGTGGACATGAGGTTGGAATAGGGTTGCTCTGGGTTACTGATCAGAAGGTTGGGGGTTCAACCCCGAGCACCACCATACTGTTACAAGCTGTTGGGCCCTTGAGCAAGGCCCTTAACCCTGTATCATGGCTGTGCTCTGACCCCAACTTCCTAAAAATTTGAAGAAAGAATATGCAAAGAAAGGATTTCATTATACTATAATGAATGACATATGTGACAAACAAAGATACAAAAAAAAAAAAATTACCCTGGATGGGATTGCACAACACCATTCACACCTGGGGCATTCACTGGTCTTCAATACATACTTTATCCTTGTCATGGTCCTGGTGGATATGAAGCCTATGCTGGAAACACTCGGTCTGAGGCCAGAAGTCGCCCTGGACAGGACGCATAGAGCACCTATTTCACTTTCCCATATGCATTCACCCCAGGGGCAAATTGGAGCAACCAATCCACCTACTGCCATGTTTTGGGAGGAAACCAGAGAATCCAGAGAAAAACCACACAGACAGAAAATTAAGCTTAGGATTGAATCCTGGACCCTGGATCTGTAAGGAACAGACACACTACCTGCCGCACTATCCCTAACCCAACTGGTACCATCAAACAGGTCACCCTTATAACAAGAAAAGGCTTCTTCCTGGTGTAGTAAAATTAGTTTTTTAATGGTTTAGAAAGTTTATAGTTTCTCTAATCAGAAGTATTCATTCATTCATCTTCAGTAAGTGCCTCATCCCGATTAGGGATAAACTTGATTGTTCTCATTGACCAAACTTATGCAAAATGAACAGTCTGTTCCAGGAAAAAGATGTTATGTACAGTAATTAATAAGAAAGTGTTCATGTCAGCTTTTTAGCTGTCAACAAGATGCAATTTCTTTCCCGAAACACCTGGTGTTTACTGTAAAACTCTGTATATGCGTGCACTCTAGTTTTTACCGCAGTCCTAATGTCTTATTAGAGCTAAACATAATGGACAAATAAGTCTGTGGGCAAACCAAATGAATCCCCCTCAGCTGCTCTGAGGTCAGTTGAGAACCAATCAGCACCGCTGTCTTGGAAAGCAATTTTTTCTGCATAATACACTTCATCATCCACTATGTAATCAGCTTGTCACTGCTTCAGCTGGAACCGTGAGAGGTGAAAAAACAATTTCTTCAGAAACTAGTGAGGTCTGGACCTCAGTGCCTTATAGCTAGTTACGGATATGACTGCAAATCTTCTGGGATATGTCTCTATCAACTTTGCACATCTGGATCGTGATATTTTTGCCCATTCATCTTAGCAACATTGCTCAAGCTCAGATTGGATGGACACAGTTGATGAACACAGTTGACTGGGCCATTCTAACATCTTCAGATTCTTGGACCACTCTAGTGTAGCTTTAGCAGTACACTGAGTCATTGTTCTTGTTGGATGGTGAACCTCTGGCCCAGTCTCAAGTCTCTTGAATCCCTTTTCCTAGAATTTCCCATCCATCTTGCCCTCAACCCTGACCAGTATCCTAGTCCCTGCTCATGAAAAACATTCCCACAACATGATGCTACCACCATGCTTCACTGTGGGAATGGCTTTCTCATGATGAGCAGTGTTGGGGGTTTTGGGCAACCATAGCACTGCATGTCCAGGCCAAAAAGTTTACTTTTGGTCCTATCAAACCAGAGAACCATTTTCCATATGTTTGCTGAGTCTCCAGCATGCCTCTTGGCAAACTCATAGGGCTTTTCCTCTTCTCACCACTTTCTGGGCTGTGGTTGGTTTGTGAAGAGCATCTCCCTCCTGAGGTGTGGATCTCTCTGGCTCCCACAGAATTACACATGGCTGTTTGATTTCTTATTTGACTAATAAGAAGTTTGTATGATGTTCAACTTTGGAATATTTTTGTAAACAAACCCTGATTAATACTTTTGCAGAACCTTGTCTTGGACTTTTTTGACAGCTCCTTGGTCTTCATGATGCTGTTTGTTTAAGTAGGTTATCTAACAAACTCTGGGTTCTTCCAGGAACAGGTGTATTTATACTGAGATCGCAAACACGTTAACTGCACACAGGTCTACTCCTTTCATCTAATCATGTGACTGGATGGTAACCGGTTGCACCAGAACTAATTTAGGAGTTCATATCAATAGGGCTGAATACTTATGCAATCACAACTTTTATGTTTTTCATTTGTAAATAATGACACAAACTATATAGATTTTGTCCCCCTACTTCAGTATAATGGGCTAATTGGTGTATATGACATATAATCCTAATTAAGTCGATTTCTTTTCCAGGTTAGAGCACTACAAAATGGGGAAAAGTTCAAGGGGGGTGAGATACGTACCCATTAATTCATTCTTTCTTTCTTTCTTTCTTTCTTTCTTTCTTTCTTTCTTTCTTTTTCTTTCTCAGCTCTGTAATGCCTCCATCAGACACAGGAGAGCAGTGTTCCTCCATGGCTGAAGGGTGACTTCAGCGCTGTATGATTTATTTAATAACCCACACAGAGCACCGTTTCCTCAGAGATCATTTCTCAGAGCTCTCTGACCAATTTGCATGCAATTTTCACTGAGCGAGTTCCCTTAAGCACTGGTAATCTAACAGCACTGTTTCCAATTAGAGTCCCCAAACTGTTTTATTTTTGCTGTATTTTATTTCATTTTCCTGCTATATATATTTCATTCCTCTTTGTGCTTCTCTCGCTTGCATTTTAATATCCGTCTTCCTTTTTTGAGACTATGGCTCATTATAATGAAAACCTAATTTCCATGTTTTTTTTTTTTCTGAGATTGAACTAAATGAAATGAAATATGCAACTAATTTTCAAAAACAGACGGCTGGTGTCTTTAATTTTTCTTGTTGCCTCAACAAACGAAGGAACAAAGGAATGTTCCCTTTCAACCACAAAGTGACTATCTTTTTATGGTATTCTGTGGCAGAACAATAATTAAAAGTTATCAGTCCATCAATTAAAAAGTTTTTTTATGGCATCAATCTAAAAAAACTTTTCTGGTACCCTTATTTTGAAGAGCATAACCCAATTATTTTTCCCCATCACACCAAATTCCTAACTCAGGTGTATAAGCAGCCTAGAAAAGACAAATAAATTTGAGAATAACACAAAACCTTTAAGGTCTGTGGAAAAATACATGGAGCCTTGTCTTAGTTTAGAGAATACCACTGCGTGTCAAAAGGTCTACTTTGAAATTAGATGTCTTATTTATCCATCATGAGTTTGGTTATTCTCAATCCTTCTTTCAGCAAGTCATAGGCAAGAAAATGAGCAGTCTAACTTGCAGTACAGTTGATAAAATATACAGAATATCCTTAAAATTATTTTAAATAATTTGAATTATTTAAAATTATTTATTATTTGAGGTTCTGTTTGAACACTATCAGCATTAATAATGCCTAACAGAGACTTTATTACCTCAGAAATCTAAGTGCGAAAAGCACCCACTGGATAGCGGCTAAAGCTAATTCAGCCATGCAGTTTTCTCAGTGCTGGACTGGAGGCTATATGCTTCCTTTCCTTGTGCAAAATTAAAGAATGTCTTGGTTTAGTGACTGCATTTGAGGTACAGGGGAAACTGTGTGCATTTCCTTTTAGTTCCTTTAAATGTGCCAAAGAACATAGGTCTGATTTGTCACGGGCTCTTGCGAAAAAAAGCGGAAGATTCTCAGCGAATAAACATGAAGCTGTGGTTTTATTTCTGTCTGTGAACCATAGGGAAGGAAGCTGTGCACTGCAAATAAGCCCTATTATAGCAAGCAGATCAGCTGCTCATATAAACCACCGCTCATCTGCATGCATGTGAAAGATAACTATCAGATCATTAAAAAATAGTTCAGCCAGCTAAAAAAAAATAAGGCAGCTACTTCAGCTATGCCACATGTACAGATATAAATATCAAATTTCCACTTCAAGCATAAATAGCGTTTTTTATTTAAATATTGCAGTATTTTGAAGTGTCTTTGAAGGTTTGCTTTAAAATTTTTATAAAAGACCACAAAATGAAACAAGGTCGCCTCCTCATTGCCATTCAACAGCACGTAGAAACGCTTTACGTTTCAGGTTTAAAGCGCTTTAAAATATGTAACATTGCTCCCAGGCCTAAAGTAATATATATATATATATACACGCACACACATGATTTCAAAGATACTGTGTGCTATAACAACATGCAAGACAAGGACTGTGCTGGGATTATCTTCATATGGGGCAAAGGGGGGCAGAAAGGCATTACAGCATGGGCCAGCTGAAGATATAGTGTACATGTGTGCTGGGCTGAAAAATCAGAAGTAATAAATAATAGTAATAAATAATAAATATTGCAAAGCAATGTCAAGGCAATATGAAGTTAAAAGAAGTCAGTTTGATATATGACTTTAGATTAATAATAAATAAAAATGCAGCCCGGGATCCTGAAAGAGCTCTTTGCCGTAAGGCCTTCGCTAGTACAAAGTATACAGTCACTAAAGCAGACACTAGAATTACTAGTTTATTATTGCAAACATAAAATCATCATGCATTATTTAATAATGTATTAATGTGTATTGCATTTTAAAGGTTTGTTTCTTCACTTCATCTGAACAGATTTGAAAGATACCAACCAGGGGTGAAGGTTGACATGTGCTTCCTCCAAGACTTGTGACATCAACCACCACATGTTTTTGAACTGCATCTAATGCTCCATCACAGCGCAGCTTCTCACACATGATGGAAAGCGCTATCTAACCTCTTCCGCATACACGAGCTCACAGGTGCCCATAGCTGTTTAGTGTCAGTCTGACTGACAGTGGAGAGAATAATGCCACTCCTCCCATCCAGACAGCATGGCCAGTTCTGTTCCCTTGGACTCCCTGTCACCTACTGGATGTGCCGATCCTAACTCGCATTCTCCTGACGATATGCTTAATGCTTTTCTGTTAAGCCATTCGGGGCCAGATGTTGAGTTTGCTTAGCAACTGCATGTTTTGCTTAAAACATTTATTCTGTTACTCTGTTTCCCTTGAATTTAGGTTCTTATTTCCTGTTGTGGCTTTGGTGCGCTATTCTAACTTTAGCATATGCTGCTCTTGTGTATAAGCTCAGAAAGGTCAGATTAATTTGAAGATAACGAGTTATTAATACCAAGGGTAAATTAGTCAAGTTTTTGTCATTTAAAAAAAAAAAAAGGTCTTCATGAAATTTTAGATTTCTGGTTTTCCAACATACTCGTGTGTAAATCACATGAGTACTTTAAAAATGGGTTAATGAGACAACAATGCAGTTCATGTTTCACTAAGCAACCTGCCAGTGAAGATTCCTCTACAGCTTCAGCCACCTCAAAAGGTGTCACATGTCTTTTTTCTGTAAAGTATCGCATGTGAGCTTCCCCAAAAATTCACCAAATCAGCTGACCTGAGTTTTCAAACCTGGCTTGTCTAAACTTAAGTGAAAAAACATCTGTCCTGAATGACATTCATGATATTAATCATTCAAATGAAAATGTGATGTTTATCTATTTTCACATTGTTTTCCTGCATTACCCACATTACCTTCTGACAACCTACCGATAGTGGTGCCAATAGGAATTAAGAGAGTGATGCAGCAGAGCTTTAGTGCTTTAGTCTGTCCAGCCCTCTCACCGTCTGAACTGTACACTCTGCTTAAACATACAGTTGCTAATGTTTCACAGAAATAACCAACAAATTACTGCCAGAATCACTAAACACTTCACAAATATTTGAATATAAACATTCAGTTTTTTAATTGCTGTTAATATTAATGTGAATGTGTGAAAGGGTTTTTTACTGAAAATGGTATATGGGAGTAGGGGCCACTGGGGTGGCCAATCACATTTTTAGAGGGAGTCATGCCCTACCTTCCTCCCTCTAGAACCACCTGTGATGCACGGACTCTACCGTCTATATACATATTTCTGTCCTGTAAATGTGCTCCACTCCGAGGGCTACTCATCTCCACTCGCAAGTCCCAGGAGGGGAGGTGGGGTTGGTTGTGGGGGCAGGAAAACGCTTGTCAGTGTTGTTATTCATTACTGCTGTTCATCTTGCAGGCAGCAGAGAGCGCTGAACATGATAAGTCTCCTATATGGGCCACATCTGCACAAAACACCTGCACTTGAAGAAGTTCATCAAGTAAAGGATGGGGGTGTCAGGGCTTTCATACTGTACCACCATTTTCATATTGATTGTCACTGAGATAAAGAGAAAAAGACAGAAGACGAAAGACAGACGTTTAGATGAGGTATTTGCATATCAACCCAATTTTGGTTCTGTTTCGCAAGCATGAGGAGCAACAGTTCATATTTATGTGTACACACACACACACACACACACACACACGCACACCCACTCATCTAACTACAGACACTTATTTTAGATCCTCAACCCACAGGAAGTGAATTTAACAAGGTCGCACACACACACACACACACACACACACACACACACACACACACACACACACACACAAAGTATTATATATATTTTCACACACCATAGCCACAAACTTCTGCAAACCAGTTCATCAGAAAAAAAGAGGAACACGACAAAAGGAATGAAGACACAGAAGCCAAAAGAAGACACTGCGGGAGAGAAGAAGACAAAGAAACACAGACACAGTGAGATAGAGGAAAACATAAATAGAAAAGGAAAGACAGACACGATAGAGAGATAAAAACAGAGAGCGAAGAGAGAGAGAGAGAAACAGAAAAAGACTGTTGGGCTGATGAATGATGGAGGGAGAAGTCAGAAAGAAAGGGATGCTCTATCACCAGCAGCAGCGCTTTGGAAAGGTAAGACTCAACTGCTAATAAAGCTTACGATAGCAAAAAGCTATTTTAGATTAGTGTGTGTTGAAGAGTGTTACAGTGTGTTTGTGATAGTGTGTGTTAGTGTTACACTGTGTTACAGGGTTTTAGTGGGTTAGTGTGTGTTTTATAGTCTTTGTGTGTGTTCAAACCTGTTAGAGTGTTATTGTTAATGATGGACTTCAGAGAGCGCTGCTTTGCGTTTGCACTAATAAGCGACGGGTGACCAGTAATTTCCTGTGTGTGCAACACAGAGCCACTGTTTCAGGGACAACGAAAAGCGCCACTGGATGTGTAACTCTCAGTGTTATGCAAATAAGTTATGATCGTTTTGGCGAGTTTGGTTTAGATCCTGTAAATTTGTGGGACCAATTCCAAGATCAGATCACATAAATCCTCTTCCACTTATTCCTGAATTCCTCCAGTTTCCAAATATTTCTACTTTTTTTTTTTTTTTTTTTAACTTTAAGCCTGATTACATTTGCATTTAATTACGCATACATGTACACAAACTTCATTTGGAACGTCTCTTTTGCACCTCCTCAGAAATTAACGAAACGTTTATGCATGGTGCCATACCAACGTAGAAACAATGCGGGCAGGACAAAACAAACTAGGGTTGTGTTTCAAATCACATACTTATGTACTATTCTAGATAGTTATTGAGGAACACTGACCAGTTTTCCTATTTTGGTAGTGTTTGAATTTTAAAAACCTCTCATGGAGCCTTGAAACCTACCTACAGGTCTGTCATTCATGCTGGATCTTCTAAAGTAGTAAATACTTTTAAATGCAAGGTCAGGGATTTCGATTTGACACGTAGCTCATGACAACAGTCACGACGACAGCGGAAAGTTTTACGAGAGCCAGAGCTTGGTAGTGTGTTTAAAACCACTGTGCATGAAATCGCTAACATTTTACAGTTCGACCAGAAAACCTGACCTACCATCTAGTAGATGTCGCTTTTAATCCCCCAGATATACATAAGGCGATTCCGCAACATTAAATGTAACTATTAAAGGGTAAAAAAAATGACATGTCGTTCTTTAATGAATAAAAAATTGTAATCATTGGCAAACTGCTGAGGTGTAAGAAGGAAAAGACGGTTCTGGGTGTGAGGCTATAAGATCATGCCCTGTCATATGTTATTCCTTCCTTAATAAGATGAGTAAAAAGTTATTTAAAAAGTAATAAGTAAAGTCATAAAGTGTGCAAAAAATTTGATTAATTCAGTGTAAAAGCCGCATTCATCTCCTCTACTATAAAAGAAAAGCAGCCCCAAAATCTTAAAATATAACAGCCTTTCCTGCAGTATTTAATGATTTCCCTGGATTTATTGATCTGATTTTC
Source organism: Pangasius elongatus (assembly GCA_033441825.1). Classification (NCBI taxonomy): domain Eukaryota; kingdom Metazoa; phylum Chordata; class Actinopteri; order Siluriformes; family Pangasiidae; genus Pangasius; species Pangasius elongatus. The sequence goes on from JAKKZN010000017.1 coordinate 16,846,748, forward strand.
ATCTAATCATCTTTCCCGAGTTTAACAGGACAAATTTTGACTTAGTAGAGTCATCTGAGCTTTAATCTGCAGATACTTTGTTCCCTCATTTTTGTTCCTTCAAATCCCTTATTGATTCAGCATTCTATCATTTCTATAATGTCTATGATTACTATAATTCTGAATGGGTAATTATATTAAATGATTCATTTTTGAAGAATCTTAATCTTTCTTCTACTAAAAATAAAAAAAAAAAAGCAGAAGAAGAAGTACACTCGTGGAAAATGTGACTCATAAGTGTCTGTCGCTGTGAATAAACAGTCTGAGGACACGAGCGGTGTAAAACGTGTGAACTTTCACCCGCTCCGAACAGTTTCTCAATCTCAAGAGACGCTCCGAAGAGACGGTGTGAGTCAGTGGGAATAAACACTGCTACACAGTAACATATCAGATCGTACTGAGTGAGAATTCTGACAGTTTTGACCTTTTGGGATCATTTGGCTGGTCTCCATAAGAAGCACTGCTTTTATAGAAAAACTACAGCTTTTATTAAAAGAAAAAAAAAAAACAATTCAAAAAGTTTCCTTTTGATTACTGAGGTTAAGGTTAGGGTCAGGTTTAGGTGCAGTGATAGCATTAAAGTGCTGCATTATTAATGTCCATAGAAGGTCCTCACAAAGATCGTAAGACAAACGTGTGTGTGTGTGTGTGTGTGTGTGTGTGTGTGTGTGTGTGTTAGAAATGGAAGAAGGTATGGGCTGAAGCTGTAGCCGAGAGCACACAAAGCCTCTCCTGTCTGGAGCTCTTCGAGTTCAGCAAGTCCTCGTTGAAGGAGGGTAAAAAACGTGCCGAGGGTAAGAAGGTGATCGTGATGAGAGACTGTGTCAAGATAACAGAGAGAGAAGCTGACGGATGTCCAAAAGAATGCAGCACCTTCCTGCTTGAAACAGCAGACAAGACACACACATTCGCCTCTCCGACCTCGGAGCTACAGAGTTGGATCAAGGAGCTGTGCAATCTGGCATTTCCTGTACGTACACTCCCCCCCCCCCACGCGCACACACAGAGAAACATAGAAACCTTTTTTTTTTTTTTTTTTTTTTTTTTTACATTTTCTGTTCGACACCAGAATGATGGTGCTACATGCTTCTAGCCCTGATACTCTTATTACTGAAGAAATCTGATCTAGAACTATAATCTGACTAACTGTGATTCATATGCATTAATATAAACTACTGTATATTATTATTATTATTATTATTATTATTATTATTATTGCCTTTTTGGCTTTTTCAGTTGAATCAGGCTGAGTGTAGATCACAGAAGCAGGATCATCATCAGCCTGTAGAGATGCAGGAGAACACTCTGTATGGGACCACTGAGAGTGGTAAGACACACACACACACACACACACATTTTTTTTCCTGTCCTTGTGAGGAGCTTCCACTGACATAATTCTTCAATGCAGCTAATTAATGCTATGCTAAATCAAAATCTGTATCCAAAAAGGAAACATTTTGGCTTATGAATGTCTTCCTCATGGGGACGAGCCAAATGTCCCCACAAGGTCAAAACAGAACCAGAGACAAAAATCTGTGCAACACAGTTCTTTCTAGGTCTTCAAAACCAGCATGGGCTTACTTAAATGCCATCTTTATAAACTTTTTTTTACTGCAAAATATTGAGTTTGTTTATGATGAAAAAAGCCGAACACATCTAAGCACTAGGTAAAGTATTACCTCTTGGCAGGGGTGTGAAAGCTGTTTAGATGAAGAGATGTGATAAAAGATTTGGTAGACTCAGAGCTGAATTTATTTCAGACTGCCTCATTTTTGTACCGAGGATTTTCGTACTGCCTCATTTTTGTGCTTCAGTTATTGTGATCTAAAATGTTTTATCTTTGAGTGAAAAAAAAAACAATAAAAAGATAAAATATAATAAAATAAATGCAATAAAAATACAATAAAAAAAAGTGTTAGTTATAATTTTAGAACAGGAGTGAAATGCTAATAAAGTAATGGCACAGTGAGCTAAGAAGTAAAGGAAACATATTATTATTAAAAGTGTCACTTTATTAGTAACTGACATAACCGATAAAGGATAACGAATATAAACTAGGACATAAACAAGTTGTTAGGCAGTTGCTAATAGTTGTTGGTTAGAATTAGTTTGTTCATACTGGCAAAAACCACTTTTGCAATTAAGTGACTTAGAAATACTGGCCCAAGAAGTACGTCATCTGGGTATTTAATATGTAATCAAATCCTCTTTTAAAGAGGAACACCAAGACTTTATTGTCATCATACCTTACAGCATGACAAAAAAATCTTCTCAGTTCTCTTTCTGGTGCAAAATGATGTCCATAAAAGTACACCACAAAAGCACACCGGTGAGTCCAGGACTGTGTGGCAATAAATTCATATTATGCATGCTACTCGTACTAAATTAACCCATTTCCTGTGGGCGACTTTTCCCTCTTTAAATAAGGATCTGATTACATATTAAAAGCAAGGCTGATGGCAAGTATTCACACTTTTGTACTGACTTTTACTGAAATTTGCAGTACGAATGAAAAAAGGCCCCATGACCCAATATTCTTATGCTTTCCAAATGTACATGAAGAAAAAGCGAACACAAAACAAAGCAATTCATTATTATTTGTTATAGCAGCTATAAACAGACCTTCCCTCACCAGCTTCTAAAGTTAATTAGACAACGTATACACAGCTTCTCATGTTAGCAAGAAAAAACAAATCTCTCTGCCCTGAATCCTTCAAGTTACAGCTTTATCTCAGACTGTTATGATGTGCTAACACTGGAGACTCCTTCCAAAAATGCAAAATAAACATCTCTTTGCATTAAGCTTTACCATATTAACAATTACAATTTATTACAACAATTACAACCATTCATGTGGGGCATCCACCATACAAGCTCCTGTGTAGGTTACATATGATTCTGATTGCAGACAAAACTATTGTCAGAGCTATTGTTATAGAAAATTTATCATCATCGTCAGGCCAATCAGATTTGAGAATTCAACTGTGCTGCAGTTAATAACTGATGAAATATTAAGAGCTCTTAGTGGTGCAGTCCTAAGGCCAATACTCGCATTAGTGAACTTGTGTGTGTGTGTGTGTGTGCACGTCATCATTTTCACTTTCAGATCCTCAGGTCTGAGACATTGGGCCACAGGTGTCTGCACTTTATTCCATTAAAACTGGATGGTGTGGGATCCCTGTTCTCAGCTGTGTGTGTCTGCCACGTAGCTCAAGTCGAATAGAAAAATAGATCTGACTTTCCCTTCCTTATGGGGTCAACACACTCTATGGCATGAGGACATGCTTTGGGTGCTCTGAGGTGTTCAAGCTCACGTGTCACGAGTGAATTAAAAATGAAGCAGCTCAATATGAGTCCTGCAAGAACGGAAAGACAAAGACGTGTTTTTTTTGTTGTTGTTGTTTTTTTAAACGGGCTCAAATGTGCAGCAGCACGAGAATACGTGAAGAGGAAGTGAAGCCAATTTGTGGGTGAGACAGCTACAAGTTACGGAGATAGACAGAGAGAAAAAGAGAAAGATTTATGCACCACAAGAAAAAGGAAGAAGAAAAAAGAAGGCGGGAAACTCAGTGAGTTGTAGTGCACTATACTAAGATAATAGACCACAAATGGATGAAGCGCTTATTGAATGATGAATGAACCATAACTTTTAAGAAATACAGCATCAACCGCTGGACAC
>JAKKZN010000017.1:16883937-16898700 GCA_033441825.1 Pangasius elongatus
GAAATTTACCCATGTGGGTTTTTAGAGACTTTACATGTCATGTTTCACATAATTTCACATGCAGACATTTCACATATAGTGCTTTTTTACGTTTTTATTGTTCACGTTTTTTTCACGAGTCATTTGTTTTCACGTGATTTGTCTACACTAATTTTCACATGTGCTTTTTTCAAATGGATATTTTTTTTTCCATGAGTCAGTCAATGCAAGCCCTATTTCTAATCACTAATCACTATTATAATTGTTTATTTTATTTTCAGATGCAATTATATTCATGATTTATTTTTCACATGTGATTTTTGTAAGATGATTAATTTATTTTCAGGTCAGTGTTTTTCTGTTACATGTTTTTAGAGTGATTTTTGCACAAGATTCATTTATTTTCAAATATGATTTTTCCAGCTGATTCATTTATTTTCACATTTCCTTTTATTCCACATCTGATTTTCGCATGTGATTTTGTTTTTGTGCTTCATTTATTTTCACGTGTTTTTTTTTGCACAAGATTAATTTACTTTCACGTGTCATGTGTTTCTATGATTCATTTCCAAATTTCTTTATTATTTATTTATTTTTAGATTATTTTCACATATAATTTTTCCCCCTTTTTTTTTTTACTTAATTTACATGTGATTTTTTCAGAGGATTCATTACTTTGCACATGATTTTTTCACACAAATGATTCATTTATTTTCATGTGTTTTTCCAAACAGGTTTTACTTTTCAAAATGATTTTTACACAAAATTCATTTAATTTCAAATTTGATCCATGCACAAATTTCATTATTTCCACTTCTGACTTTTTACACATGATTAAGGTATTTCACACGCTGACCTTTCCACAAATTAGTTTATTTATCAAATATGCTTCACATGTCATGTGTTTACTTGAATTCCTGAGTTCAGTGTGCAATAACAGAACATGTGAAAAACATATGATCACGTGTGAAATGTAAGTCATTTTTCCATAAGACATTCAAAACCCAGTGTGTTAAATGTTGTGGTTGGGGTTAATGAATAATTTCTCATATTCGCTCCATTATGCATTGTGTGTTAACATCCATGCTACTTGCAGTCTATAAAATCTTAAATGAATAATCCTTAATGGAATCTTTGTTGAGAATGAGAACGCCGAACTGTCTAGGCCGCATTATTTCTGTCTTCATTTCTGTATATATTATTGCCCTTGTCAAATTTTTGCAGCTTCAAATGTGTTACTGAAACTCCTGAAAGCTTCTTTGTACATGAGACAAGGCACTGTTTTTCTGCTCTGAATGCTAGACAGTGAGAAATGACAGCAGAAAAAGCAGCAGGTGAGAGTTTGGATAGATTATAATTGGTTATTGATGTCCCACCTGCCATAGGAAACCGAGTAAAGTAGTGTGTCCCCCACCATCGCAAATCTATAAACACCTGATAGGGGTATTTTTTAAATCTGCTTTCAGCATTTTCTAGGACAAGCAATTTGATCTGTGCGTCGACGTGTGTGTACGTGTGTGTGTGTGTGTGTGTGTGTGTGTGTGTATGAGAGAGAGAGAGAGAGAGAGCGCGTGAGAGAGAGAGAGAGAGGTATAGTCTGGGTAAGTGCCTCATTTTTTCCCCACCTCCTAGGATTCTTTTTGTAATCTTGGTGTCATCTCTCTGTAATAACACATGATGGGGCGTCAGTAACCAGACATGTACACTAACCTTAACTCTTCTGCACTGTTCGGATCAGTTTCTCTAATGAAAATGAAGGATCATGTTTAAAATTAGATAAAAAAAATAATAAATTACAAAGATGATGTTCAGATCATTTTCATAAAGAGGGACAAGTTGAAAAAAAAAAAAGAAAAAGAAATTCATTACAATTTAATTATAAATTTTCTGCCCAATGAGAAGAGCTATGTACATTTTCAGATGACATCTGCATGAGCTCCTCATGACATCTTACATAAAAGTAAATACATATTTATAAAATCCTAACTCAGGCATTGGTTGTCATAAAGACTGTTTTTAAGATGAGATAAGATAAGATAAGATAAGATGAGATAAGATGAGATAAGATAACCTTTACTGATCCCACAGTGGGGAAATTCACTTGTCACAGCAGCTCACAGACAGTTAAAGTGCAGGAAGAAAGAAAAAGAAGGAAGAAATTTTGTCAATTTTGATGTCAATTTGACATAATACCCGAGTCAAGTGACTTTTTTTTTAGGGTTGTATAATGTAATGATACTATTCCTGAGTAACTTACCTTAGAGTGCAATGACAACATAATGACAATAGAGAGAGAGAAAGAGAGAGAGAGAGAGAGAGAGAGAGAGAGAGAGAGAGTGAATATATCTCACGATGTCATAATATTCTCATAGGTATTCCAGAGAATCTAAAATTAAATAGATAAATAGATAGATAGACAAAATACTTTATTAAAGGATCAGAGAATAGATCCATAGCCCTGTAATTACAATGTCATAACACTGTCATAAGCATTCATAGAAATCTAAATAACAATTAAACATACTACTTTAGCATCAGAATTCTGTCATTACAGTGTCAAAAACAAACAAACAAACAAACATATACTGTAAGAAATATAACTTTGTCATTATGGTGTTATGACACTGCAAAAATAAAATTCTCACATAATAAAACTTTATTATTATGATGTCATAAAACAAGACCATTAAAGTTTACTTAAGGGCCAGAGAAAAGCTACATAATTGTCATTAGCATGTCATAGCATTGTCATAAGTAGTCCAAATAATACATATAACTGTTACTACAGTGTCATAACATTGCAATAACTAGTCCAAAAATGACATCATTGTCAAACATTGTCATAACTAGTTCAAATAAATACTCGTAACTGTCATTACAGTGTCGTAACATTGTCATAAGTAGTCCAAAAATGCCAAAAGCCTAAGTAAAAGCAATCTACACAAGGGACAGAGAAAATCTGTAAAGCTGTTACGTGTAATAATTGTTAGTCAAAACCTATGTGCAGATTTCACCATATCCTCAACTGATCAGAATAATTCATAAAACAGCACTCGGTGCTCATACAGCATGTAGTTAGTCCAACATATCGATTGTGAGTCCTGTGTGTGTGTGTGTGTGTGTGTGTGTTCAGTCTACAGCAGGGATACGATGTGCTCAGATCTTTCTGATACTCATTTCTATCTGGGATCTTGAGGCATTCTCTGCATCTTTAGGGGTATAAATGTATAAATGAAGAGAGTGGGATGAGATTATAATGATAAGGTATGTTTTCTGCTGGGTTATTTTAACTCCCAGGATGCAGAGCATGATTTCAGATTCGGTTCCTTCTATTAGGTATCTGTTTTCAATCTACTTTCAAGATATCTGGCAAACTGCATAAAAAGGGACGGAACATGGAGGAAATTGAAATAACTTTTTTTTTTCCCCCCCATGGTCATGCATTATGCAAACGACCTGCTCTGTTCCCTGTGCGTTGTGTGATTGCTATAAATGCTCGCACGTCTTCGCTAATTTCCACTACAATAATCCTCTCACTTTGTGCTCGCCATAATTACAATCATCCGCCGCATAATTACAATTTTAAAACATTGTATCGAGGAGCGTCATTCTGACAAGGGAATAATTGGTGGGAAGGAAATGGAGGTGTGTATTCCTGGCATGGCGAGACTTGATGAGGGGAGAATGGTCCCACTTTCAGTTAGCATAACAAACATTAAAAGACACGTTCAGGACGAACTCAATTCTCCCAGACTGCACAACCTTTATAAAATGTTGAAACAATTTTGGGGGGAAAAACAGTGTATTTGATCTGTAAGATAACTGTATGCTTAGAAATCTGTGTGCTGTGTGTCAACAGATTCGGGATGTATGCTAAGAAATCATTTGTACTAACAAGCACTGAATGGGCATTGTGTAATTTTGTGAGTTAAAATATACTTGAATTAAACAGTCTGATGCAAATGTGACATTATTATGCTTAGCTGGATAGCTGCACCAAACCCCCAATAACAAAAAGAGATTTTTTTTGTATTGAATATTAAATACATTTTGCATTTGAATGCATTTTAATAATGTTATACTGGCACAGTCAGGGCAAACATTAGCATTAGTGCAATGCTATAAATTGTTTATCGTATAATTTACATAAGAAAGTTGTGTCATTTTCTTAAAAGGGGAGGCAATCTGATCTCCTGGGATTTCATGCACAACAAACATTAGACATTGTTTGAAAAACAACAACAACAACAACGATGAATCGAACACTGAATTCAATTAAATCGAAAAATGGTTGATAGCTAGCTAGCTTGGTAGTTAGCTACTTTCAGTCTATATAAAACTGGCTTTACAGTATATGATTTGCTGTCACAGACAAAAACCACATATTGTAAAAGAATTCTTCGTTGATATCAGTGGTATTAAACCTCATAATGTGATGTGCGATCCCACCCCTGCGGGGGAATTAGTGCTGTTGTGACCAAAGACAGTCGATGACAAATCTGGTAGTGTCAGAAATTTTTTATTAACATCTCAGAATGTGACAGTGCTATGACACACACGTCTGAAAGCCACCAATAGAAGGCCAGCACAGGATTATATGAAAGCCACAGGACAGCTACAAATATGGCAGTGGTGATTACGGATGACATCTTCTCACTGAAAAATGTTGCGTTGTTCCATTACCATCCAAAGCAAATCTCACAGCACAGAGCTGCCAGGTTTGGACTCGACAGAAAGTGATGACGTGATTATAGCAGCTGATATTTCAACCGTTAGTGACATTAGTTATTATTAGGAGGCACAGAGTCCACGCCTCCTTCACCAGGACTAACAGGCACCATAAAGGCCACACTTCCTTTATTGAAACTGATGAGAACATAGGCCAAGACTGACAAGCATAGAGGCCACACCTCCTTTACTAGGCGACACAGAGGCCACACCTCCTTCACCAGGACTGACAGGCACAAAGAGTCCACACTTCCTTCACTCAAACAGGGACAGAGGCCACGCCTTCTTTACCAGGATGGGCAGAAACAGATGCCTCATGTCTTTCAATTGGACTGACAGGCACAAAAAGGCCAAAAATATTTACAAATTTGGTAGTGGTATATCGGTACAAATAAGGTAACAATGATTACAAAATGTAAACAAAATGTTAATGGATAGAAAAAAACATCCTCATTACCTCAAGCTCAGTTTGAAAAATGCTGTCTTGGTTGATGTTATAAGCAAAAAAAAAAGTAAGCATTTTCTTTAATCTCAGGTTTGTCATTAGAGGATCTTTATTATATAATCAGACTTGGAGAACACACATTATCACACAGTCTGTTATCGAATTTGGCCAAGACTTTTTCTGAAATCATCTCATACAGTGTGACGAGTAATAATCTTAAAATTTGCTGAAATCGCACAGTGTAAAATACTAAATAAGCCAGGTTTCACAGATACTGACAATGCAGTAGCATTGTTAACATCACTAACTAACTAACTAACTGACTAACTAACTAACTAACCTGATAAACAACAACTTGGATAGAGTCCTCAGTGGTGTTCTTTATTAAAAAAAAAATCACACTCTTCATACACACGTCCATTTAATATTTCCTTCAGTAGGCAAGCACACCATCCCAAACAATGCTAATGCCAGTTACTAACACATGTTTAGTGATTAGCAACTAACAACTCAAGCACAGCGTTATGTGTTCTTTGGCGGTGTAAATTTTCAAAGATTAATCTTTTTTCCTGTCTGATTTGTTCTTCAGCACCTGTTTGTTTTGTTCTAACGTGGGCAGTAGCGTGAACAGATGTTACTCATAAATTACAGCAACACTCTGAATTGCAGATGGTGTTTACGGATTTAAGGTCAGCACCTCGGTTTCTGCCTGTTTTGCCTTTAAAGATGAGGAGAATTCAAAGAAAGGAAAGCGCTTGAGGAAAAACTGTTGGAAATGATGAAAATGCACATATTTCGAGCAGGTGGACAGTGCAGAATGCTAGCAGGAGGGGAGTGATGTAACACTGCGAGAACTAGAGCATGGATCTTAGCTTGAATTCGGTCACAAGGTGTTAACTGCCACGATTCTGTAACATTTCACATGAAGGTCTCGTCTATTTTTCATTTTTCATATGAAAATAGATAATAAAATTTTGATTATTGCTCTGTAGCAAATAAATGAGGACAAGAATGATGAAAATCATGTAATTTTATTATGTTAAACACAGGGTTAGCAAGATAATAGGACATCCATAACATATTAATTATTACGATTATAACATATTAATTGTTACGATCTTTGGTAGCATCCAAAAGTTATTCTGTAATGAAATTCTGAATTGACGTTCTTTCTTTAAACTACTTTCATCAACATGCTGGTCTGTTTTCACTTTGATTAACCATTTTACACATTACCCACAATGCCGTTCAACCACCTGCTGATAGTGATAGCAATGGGAATTCATCTCTACTTAAAGAGAGTGATGCAGCGGTGCTTTAGTCCTTTAACTGTCCAGCTCTGTACACTCTGCTCAAACTTCAGCTTTCTCAAATTTGCGACAGCTGGCTTTTAGCAGTTTTTAAGGAAATCAATCTATAGAATTACACTCAATCAAATCAGTTTTTGGTATTCCTTTCTGCTTTCCTTACTAAGAGTCAGAGACATTTTATTTAGTCTACAGCTATGGACAGTTCCATAACATTGACTTTTCCCCACCATAGCAACTGAGTTGCTTTACAAATAGTCTAAAATCTAACATAGCTAACATAGCAAGCTAACATAGCTACCTAATATCTACAAAGTAAATTAACTAGCTAACTGAAGATTCTTTGAGTAAAGCTGGACAATAAATGAACAAACTCGTGTAGTGATTATGTCTCTATATTTATGCAATTCAGCCTTTCGGGCTACTCTATTAGTTTATACATGGAGTGCTGGAACATGAACCACAGGAGAGGAAGGTAAGGTGCTCGAGTGTCTTTTATTGATATGTGTAGGAAAGGTAAGTGGGGTGCTGGAGAGTAGTGCTGGCTTGGTGCTGGGTGAAGGGGTCGTGGTTGTCCCGGAGAGGGGCACGGCACATGAGAGGTTGTGATGCAGTGGCGGGACCCAAGGGGTTCTGCAGTTGAGGGTAGGGAGCTGCTGCAGCCCTCATTGGTTGCCAGCCATGCCTGATTACTCCACCCCTGGCAGCCGCACACTCATGTGCTCTCCGCAACACGGGTGGTCACGAAGTGGCGCTGTCCTTTCAGCACCATAGCAGCAGTCATCACAATGGGGTATCAAGTCAACTCCACTGTAGATTTTAGGAGCACAAATGATGCTTTATGAAGCAGTTTTCTTTTCAAAAATTTTGGCTGAAAATGTTAAGTCTTTCATGCTTCCATCCATCCATTTTCTGTACACAGGGTCGCAGGGTAACCTGAAGCCTATCCCAGGAGACCTGGGCCACAAGGTGGGGAACACCCTGGATGGGGTGGCAACCCATCGCAGAACACAATCACACACACACATTCACACACCCATTCACTCACTATGGACAATTTAGAGATGCCAATCAGCTTAACACACCCTGGTGTAGGAAACCGGAGTACCTGGAAAAAAAAACCCCAAAGCACGGGGAGAACATGCAAACTCTGCACGCACAGGGTGGATGGGGGAATCAAACTTCTAACCCTGGAGGTTTAAGGCAAAGCCACCGTGCCCCACTATAATGCTTAAATATATATATATAAATTCTCCTCCAGGTTTTTATCCTTCATTACATGCTACTCCCCATATGCTATAGGCAAAAAAATTGTGGTACAGAAAGTATGCACTTTCTAGTTGTGAGGGGAAGTCGACGAGGGAGGATTGTAAACATGGGGGGAGGAAGAATCTGTGACAGCTCTTCTGTAACAGCATTAGCTCATGCAGTGATGCTACACATACAGCTGCTGGGGACAATCACACAGGATTTACTCCAATCCTAAAAACCCTCAAGCTACAGTAGCTAACTCATGCCAAGACATCCAAGCAAATCTGACAGCACAGAGCCACCGGGTTTGGTCTCGACAGAAAGCGATGATGTGAATATAGCAGCTGATATTTCTTAAAATAACAACTGGTAGTGATATTAGTGTGAAGACATCACAGTATTCCCTGGGTCTGACAGGAACAGAAGCTACACCTCCTTCACTGTCATTGACAAGCTCAGAGGCCACGCCTCCTTCATTGGAACTGACAAGCACAGAGGCCACACCTCCTTTACTAGGAAGCACAGAGGCCACACCTCCTTTACTAGGAAGCACAGAGGCCACACCTCCTTTACTAGGAAGCACAGAGGCCACACCTCCTTTACTAGGAAGCACAGAGGCCACGCCTCCTTTACTAGGAAGCACAGAGGCCACGACTCCTTCACCAAGACTGACAGGCACAAAGAATCCACACATCTTTCAAAGAAACTAACAGATACAGAGGCCACACCTCCTTTACAGGGATGTTCAAAGACCACATTACTGGATTTAGTGCACCATTCACCAATTCAGACTGAGCTGCAAGGCTGAATCAAGCACACACATGCACAAGGGAACACTTTAAAACACACATGCCAATACAGAATAAACTCCTCAGCACATGCTAACACTCTTTATTAGGTCATGTGGATAAATGTCCTCAACATTTCTGCACACGACTTGGAGGAAAAGGCAGTAAAACCCGAACGATGCTCATCAATACGGACTTTATCTATCTCTGCACTTCTCTTTTACTCAGTAATTTCAGACTCATGGATACAGGCAGGCAGCTTAATAGCAGACGACGCCATCAGAGATGGATGGATATGTGTAGTAACTCAAGCATAGCGCCTTATAGGACGTATTCTGAAGCAATAAAATAACATTAGCACCAACATTAGCATCAGTTAAGCTCGCTACAGGACGCATTAGCATTTGAGAACTGAAATATCTGGAGGCAAACGCATTGCTACAAGTGCTGTTTATTCTCTTTTCAAAGAGAAAAAAAAAGGTTTGCAGAGAAGACGCAGCACATCTCAGCAGGGTCGTGACGCACAACATGTCTGCAACAAATCTGGAGTAAAAAGACGTTAAAGGACTTCCTATACACAAGATACACATGCAAATCTATTATTTATCCAGGCTTGTTACAGGATTTAATTTCTGCATAAATGAAGTATATTTAATCCAAAACTCTGCCAAAGTGTGGCCTGCTGTAAACATCATTACAAACCATCAGACTTCTCGTGGTTTCTAATGAGTTTTAATGTGATTTAATGTGTTTCGGATTATCTCTAAATTGTAGTTTAAAGGAATGTGGGTTCTTGTTGCGATTCTGATGGTAATCATGTACATGAGAAAGATAGAATGAGGGTGTTATTTAATAGTAACCAGAAAATTCTTATTGGAAACTTAGAGGAATCTGATAGAAACCATTAAGTCAATTCATATTGAAGTCCATTACATAATGGAGCACTTTAGAGATTTTCCTATAGACTGTAATTTTTTTAGTTGTTTTTATTCCCCCAAGATTCACTAGCATTAGCAGCACAATCACTCACGTACAAAAAGGAAACAAAACAATTTGAAAACAAAACACAGCTACATCTCTCCAAACAGCTTGTTACGCTGCTTCCATACTACCAAGAGACAAAGCAGCAGCCGACGTTTATGTTATAAATCAATAACATCGGATCAATCCTATGATGGATGTGGTCAGACATTTCTTCAGTTCCCCACTCACAACTTTAATTCCTAGCTGCAATTCATTCCCATTTACTGTTTGATGTGCAAAAATGTAAGAACCTGGAACAACCATGGGTTCCTCATATCTTGTCATATACAGTCGCTCATTAAATGTATAGAGAGACATTATGAAAGAAGTAGCAGAGATTGGTGGTGCCTTTGATGAGTGTACGTAGCTAGTACAGCTAGCTTGCTTTGCTAATCTGCTAGTATGAAGCCTAGAACATAAGTATTTCAAACAAACAATTTTCCACACTTGATAGTGCACTACTTAATTTATGTTAACAGTAAAATATCACTACTTCCATGACAACAGCAGTTGTTACATGCCCAAAAGAGAAAAACTACAAGAAAGACAAGTAACTTGTCACTTGCTAGCACGCATGTAGGATTACAGACTAACAGCAAAATTTCATCCTCACTTGCCAAGATAGCTATCATACTTTTCCACCTTAATAGACTGCAGTTGCAAGGACATCACAGAAATATACGTTAATCATGCATAATGTAGCTATCAAGCTAATGAACTTTACAGTATTTTACCAAGTTAGCTATCATCATGAAACTAACTACCTGGCAAATGCTCCGTGTCATCTTCAGTCGAACTAGTCTACTGCAGCAGGGTGAGGAAAAGGCATCTACATATCCTTAAACAAATAATTATAGTCTTTTATTAACCAAATAGAAACTGGGTGGGAACAAATTTATTTGAAAATCATTCACAGGTGTTCAAAAATACTTTGCATCTTACAAGAGCTCCTGAGTTTAGGTAAATTTGCATATAAGTAGACTCAATCTGAACTTTGACTGATAAGCTTCAAAAACTGCCTATTCAATTAGGACAAAAGAAATGGCACTCTATAAAAGGTGGAGGAGTTAATGTGTGTTTATGGTAGCCGACACGCTGCTGTGGCTGAGCTGTATTACTAGAAAATTTAGTGTACTTCATGCTTTGATTTTCACCTCTCTGTGAGCTTTGCCTTTTATGGAGGTTTGTAGGCACCAATAAATGTAAATGCCCTAAATGTGATTGGTAATTTACACCATATGGCCAAAAGTTTGTGGACACCTGACCATTACATCTTTATGTGTTTTTTTCCCCAAACTGTTGCCTCAAACATGGAAGCACATAATGTATAGAAAGTCTTTGTATGCTGTAGCATTAAGATTTCCCTCCACTGGAACTAAGAGGCCCAAACTTGTTCCAGTATGACAGTGCCCCTGTACACAAAACAAGCTCCATGAAGACATGATGTGTTAAGGTTGGAGTGGAAGTACTCAAGTGGCCTGCACAAAGCCCTGACCTCAACCTCACTGAACACCTTTGGGATGAACTGGAACGCTGACGCACCCCAGGCTTCCTCATCTAACATCAGTGCCTGACCTCACTAATGCTCTTGTAGCTGCGTGAGCACAAATCCCCACAGTCATGCTCCAAAATCTAATGGAAAACCTTCCCAGAAGAGTGGAGCTTATTATAACAGCAAAGGGGGACTAATTCTGGAATGAAATGTACAACAGGCACATATGAGTCTGATGAACTTTTGTAAATCTGGCATAAATTTTAAGTTTGCCCTATAAAAAACATTTACACACAATTAATAAATTATTAAATGAGGCCCACTGACTGTAAAACCTGCTGTGAGTTATAATCCTCAGAGGAGCCACAAATTGCAGCTAATTTAAAGCAACAATTATCTTGTTATGCAAGGATGCATATGCCCTCAGGGCCTGTGGGTTAATAGAGAGATGTTATTGATCTCTGGGAATTTAAGAGGAATGATCATTGTTAAAGGATGGAGGATGGAAATGGGAAAAAATTGAGATTATAAATATTAAAAACAAATACATTAAAAGCAAGTGAAACAAACCCTTATTACTTGATATGACCAGAAGTTAGTTGAAACACACTTGTTTTATATGTTTGAGTTTATTAGATACATTACTTAATTTTCAAGTAAAAATCAATGATTTTTATAGGTATATATTTTCTGATTGTAGTAGATCTGCTCAAGGTGCCAGCCCCTCTCCTCTGTCCATCAATAGAAAGGAACCACCAGAGGACCACCGCTGAGCAGATATTATTTGGGAGGTGGACCATTTCAGCACAGCAATACCACTGGCATGATAGTGTTGCTGCTTTGCTAGTAATAACACCTAGAACTTTAAGCATCAGTGGCTGTAGGAATGGCAATGCTGTCTGGAAATAAACCAAAGTCACTAAGCAACAACTGTAGCATGACAACTTGTATTGACTGCAAAAATAAGACAAAAGGAAAACCACTAGACGAAAAATGAATTTCAGATGTTAGGATTATACTTTTGCAATGGTACAAGTTACCTTCAGAAACAAAAGAACATGAATTATATTAGCTTGGATTTGGATTCTTTAAAATAATAGTATCATTATCTAGTATATATGACATTTTATTTCAACACGCTAACTTACCCAAACCTTACATTTCACCGATTACACCAAATCTCATGCCAACTACCACAACTGCCAGAAAGCAAGAAGTGTTCGAAATGGCACTTTTGGAAGGGGACCAAGGGTGTGAGTTTCTATTGCATTAAAGCTAATGGTTGTAAAAATTATGAAATGTTTATGATTTAAAAATAATCTTACAACTGAGTAAAGCTAAGAAATATTTTACAGACTGTAAATAGACTTTGACTGTAAACTGTTTGACTGTAAACTGTCAAATAGGTTTTTCCCAAATGTAATCAATCACTAAACCTAAGCCTTAAGCTTTCTTCATTTTATATCGTTTTAAGTTTATGAGCAAATCAGCAGTTATATTCACACATTCATATATATGGGCTACTTTTGCCTCACACAGATGCAATTAACTGCATGGGTCGGAAACACACGCAAGGTTTCTGAAACCTGGTGCAGGTTTCAAGAATGGTTCATAGAACCACAATCACATAAGTAACTAGCATTCTTTTTTTTTTTCTAATCACCATAGACAGTGAAACACACATAAGCCAAATATGCTGTGAGGAACACCACTGAGAGAATCTGTTAGAATCTGGAGCAAGTGCAAGTTCAGGTAGCATCAGCACAGACTTCCTAGAGCAACCCATGAGGATGAGATGTTCCTTGTCGATTGGAAGGTCACAGTAGGGGCTCGGTGCCCCCCAAGACGATGACAAGGCCAAGGTAATGACTTCCACCACCAAGTGGTCCAGCATCTGTTTAGACAAGTGGGCCACCCTGGTCTTATGTCCATAGTACGTGAGCAATAATATGAAAGAAAGTACACTTGCTGAGGAAGAAAGGAATGAGAGCTTCGGAGGACAGATCACCTGTAGCTCCGACTGTGGTCACAAGCTGCTAAGCAGATCTGACATGCACACAAACGAGATGAAGAAAGGCTACGATGGAATGACAGCAGTGTGTTTATTAGAAATATTGTTTGATATTGTTTCATGTGACTTTGCTGGAAGGTCTCGTCATGCATGCACACATGCACGAGGATGTATCTAGATGGTTCACACTACCCCTTGCAGTTAACAGGAAACAGAAATAGGACACAGAATGCCATGCTGTGACAACCAAGAGATTTTAGATGGAATTTCTGCAGTGAAACTTCTGATACTGTCTGATTTAAGCATTCAATCCACCACTTCACCTCTCTTTATAAAGTGCTTTTTCTTAATGTAGTCCCTTTATGTAGTTTCGTAATTATCCGATGGCTTTAAAAATGAATATAAAACGTCACACAATTAAATGTCCTAAGATATGCAGATTGTTGTGGATCAAACCTCATCAAATCCATCAAATTCATCATTTCCAAAGATATAAATAAACAGATAATAATGTAAAAATAAGATATGCTAAGATATATTATAGGATAAGACATAATGAAATAAGAATTAGAATAAGAACAAATAGAATATGACAGAATAAAACATTACCTTAACACCCCATAATTCATTCGGACAGCATAGTGATTTACAGACAAATTTTTTGCTTCTTTTATTGACTACGCTGTGTGTTAATATCTGTTTCCATGGTTCCTGTTTCATTCCTAAGCTCGGCTGACTGAGCTGATTGAGATCCTGTGCATGATCTCGTAGACTCTTCATGGGTTTCCTCCAAGTTCTCTGGTTTCCTTCCAGCTCTCAAAACATGCTGGAAGGTGGATTGGTAATTCTGAATTCTTCCTACACGTAAATGAGTGTGTACGAAGTGCCTTGTGTCCCATCCAGGGTGCATCTCTGGATCACACCCAGTGTTTCAGGGATAGGCTCTACAAACTCCATGACCTTGACCAGGTTAAAGTGCATAATGAAGGTAATGAAGGAATGTTATGGGTAATACATCTGTTAAATGCTTACTTATTTAGTACAAGCAACACGTCCTCTCTCAGAAATAAATCCCTTTATTGGGGTGGTATCATCAAGGTGACATTTTGTACCATTCTGATGTTTGTATCTTTTATCTGAAAACCTTAAAAAAAGATTAAGGTAGATAATTAGACCTTAAAGACCAGTATTCATAATGATAATTAAAGGTACACATGCACTTTCCTTGGTAAAAGATACAAAACACCCACCTTTAATGACAAGGAGAAGTACACTTTGGCAGAGGCATCGATTTATTTTGTAGCCCACATAACTTTTTGTCATAAGAATTAATTGGTTTGAAACACTACAAATTCGAGTCAAACAGTCACATTTTCAGCTCTACATGCTGTCAAAGAAAAGCACCACCGATAAGTACCTGTGCAACACTGCTGCCAAAAGTGAAACATAAAAGGCCAGAGTACTACATAACCTAACAATACAATGAGCTATATCTAAACTGCGCATAAACCATAACATTAAAATACAGAACATATGAAAAGTTCATGTGTAGTCTGCAGTAGATGTCTTTAGCAAATGAACAGTGAAGTCTGCACCTATAACCACTTACATTACAGCTCAGCCTTTCACTCAAGCATGCATGGGATCAGCCCCTATTCCACCTTGGTACCTTTATTTCTGATTGACAAGCTTGTCGCCAAAGTAACACAAACCTGATTGTACCCTTTTCAGCTGGGAAT
>JAKKZN010000017.1:16908699-16919008 GCA_033441825.1 Pangasius elongatus
ACTACTGTGTGTGCACTTGGATGGGTTAAATGCAGAGCACAAATTCCGAGTATGGGTCACCACACTTGGCCACAAAGGCATTTCACTTCACTTCACTTCACTTCACTATGAGACAGCTAGCTTAAATTTTGTTGCTCTCAGTGCATGGCTCCCAGCAAGACAAGCACTTTGTGTGTTTGCTATTTCCACTTGTGCTATTGTTTATGCTTTGCCAATGCCTTTGTTTTATTTTTGACCCTGTCTCCACCCCGTCATGTCATTGATTTGTTCTCCAAATGTGTGCACCTGTTCCGTGTTTAGCCCTCAATTAGTTTGTCTATTTATACCCTGCTGATTCATTGTCTCATTAGCAAGGTCTTATCAGAAAATGTTATAATGCATTGTCAAGCCATAGTTTCTTGTGTTCTTGTCAATGTTCCATGTTGTTTTGAACCTTGCCTGTTGAGTTGACTCATGGATTTGGCTATGCTGTGAATAACGTGTCTGCCTATACCTTGATCCTTGATATATTTCATGACCATGGTTCCTGGACTTCAGAAAATAGCCCAAAGAGAATATTGATTTTACGCATTCTGCCTCCCACTACCATGTTGTACATTTGTAAACATATTCTTGAATTAGCGAGTCAGCGAGAGATACTATCTCTCAGACTTTCCTGAAAATATGTTCTTGAGAACAGAATTATGACTTCTCTGAGGAATTTCAAATAAGGAAGACGTTTGTCTTTATGCTGCCTTCAGAGGAACAGGGACAGATTTAATTTCTGGGGCACATGTGCTACCTAAAACTGCTGCCTACCCAGACCCAGACAGCCTCGTCTCGAATGACAAGCAGATATCTTTTCCACAGTAACACTATGTTGAATACCAGGGTATATCCTATGACTACGCTATGATTACTGGCACAATCCTAGTCTCTAACATTTATGAAGCACTTTGATGTTGTTATATCATCCTAGCCAGCTCACTTCATAAACATATCACATCAGGAAGGATGAGGAAATGGAATATGTCCATGAGCTGCAGGGCAATGCAAAAGTGTGAACTATGGCGAATGCAAACGCTCAGAGATTTCAAAATCAGTCATCAAAAGCACATTAAAAGATCCGAGACATATTTTCCAATTTGTCTCATTCAACAAAATTCTGGCATTTTCCTTCTCCCCCCTCTCTGTATTTTGATCTCTGACGCTTGTTTACACTTAACTCGGCACGTTTTGACTGCGAAGTGCAGAAAAAAACTGTCTCCCACGCTGATAAAGCAAAACACCCCAAGAAATCCAATTCAAAGAGGCGAGAGCGAGGATGAGGTAAAACACATTCTGCCACTGAATCCTCATCCAATCTTCGCTGCAGGCAAGATAGCAAGCAGAGGAGCACAGGAAAGAACTGGCTTTCAGATGAAAACACTCACACACACATATTTGCAGCTGCAACTCTTTGAGCTCAGATGTCTACCTTTTTTTTTATGAGTTACAGATTAAGCACAAGTTGCTCATGATGCTGGAAAAATGTTTTTAGTTTCTCTAGAGACTGTTAGGAGATATTCTTTTTCACTGAGGAACACTGAATTGGTTTTAGTGTAATCATACACACATGGCAGCCTGGGAAAAGCCTTCAAATGGTTCAAATTTAAATTGACTATTATACACAGTTCATACTACAGAAAATACAATTCCAATTCCACTCTGATTATCAGCATCATCCACATCATGTTCTGTCTCATGACCTGAGATAAAAGTCACTCGAACCTCACTGTCATCTTTTTCCTTCGACTGACCTCTGTTCACATTAACCTTGGTGGGGAAATAATTACTGTCTGATTCACATTTCTGTTCTGTTGGCTAAACTTCTTGTTATAGTCACATGATAATGTGAAAGAGCAGAAGCATCACAGACATTTTGATAGCTGGTATCTGATTACAAACTGAACTGATTGGGTTTATGTCCATTTAACTATGACACATTAAATGTATAACAACTTGATCTAATCATGAAAATAGCACACTTAGGTAGCAAGGGTTTACATATCTTGTGGCAGACTGGCTGTTTCATGGAGACACCAAGAAAAGGTTAGAAATAGACTAAATAAAAATATTTCCATGTTGTTTTGGTGAGGGATCAAATTATGTAATAGGTAGAAAAATGTTTTTGGCTGTTTTACAGAATTTAGCCACTTCAACATCTGACAGGTTTTCCCAGACCACCATACATGTACACTTAGGGCTACAGGTCTAGATGTCTTGTACATTAGTTACAAGTGGCACATGCTTATACTTTCAGTTGAACTGTTTCAAAGATGTTCCCCTTGCAAAAATATCAGTACTGAAATAAGGAGCACTTGAGGAATGAGGAACCAACTACCTTGAGACTTGAGACTTCATAGACTTGCAGGTATAAAATGCAAGCTTGGCTTGAAAACAATCAGCCAACCAAAAATCTCCAGTCAAGGTTCCCGATTGGTGAAACAAAAAAGTGTTCACACTGTCATCCAAAGATCGACTGCTGACAATGCCAAAGCCATCCATTGGTCATGCATCCATTGGTCATCAGAAAGAAAGGGGTGGTATACTCTCTCTTCCCTATCAATCACAGTGGCACTACAAAATCATGGGCGTCTGTAAGCTCATGTGTACAGAAGTGGGTGGATAGCGCATTCCTCGTGTTCACCACCCCTTAGCATTGCATTAGCATCAGTTCAAAAAGATGTGGTCGGGGAAGCACATTATAGCCTTAGCCCTCCATTTTGATAGTTTTCATGTGTTTCAGCTTGTTGAGTATGGGGGTGTGTAGCTGCAGACCGGTCAGAGTGCCCATGCTGACTCCTGTCCACTGCCGAAAACACCTACAATGGGCACGTGAGCATCAGAACTGTACCATGGAGCAATGGAAAAAAGTGGCCTGGTCTGATGAATCACTTTTTTTTTTACATCATGTGGATGGCCAGATGCATGTGCATCGCTTATCTGGGAAAGAGATGGCAACAGGATGCATTATGAGAAGAAGCCAGTGGAGGCAGTGTGATGCTCTGAGCAACGTTCTGCTGGGAAACCTTGGGTCCTGACATTCATGTGGATGTTACTTTGACAAGTACCACTTACCTAAACATTTTTGCAGCCCTTCATGTCTGCAATAATCCCTAATGTCAGTGGCCTCTTTCAGCAGGATAATGCGCCCTGCCACGCTGCAAAAATTGTTCAGGAATGGTTTGAGGAATGTGATGACGACTTCAAGGCGTTGACTTGGCCTCTTACTTCCCCAGATCTCAAGCTATCGAGCATCTGAGGGATGTTCTGGACAAACAAGTCCAATCCATGGAAGCCCCACTTAGCAACTTACAGGACTTAAAGGATCTGCTGCTAATGTCTTGGTGCCAGATATAAAAAAACAATAAAGGACAAAAGCCCTTCATCAGCTGGATGTATATAAATTAGGCTATGTCCATGGAATAGTGGTTAACATAGACTCAATCAAATCTGCAACCACATTTCTAAATAAAAAAAAAGTTAGATAAATAAAATGCCAAAGTGACTTTGTATTTTCATATCATTCACATGACTCAAACAACCACTCTCTACAACCACGGTGAGCAGAAAAGTGTCTGGATTGGACCAGATGAGGTCAACTGTCCTTCATCTGTCTAGTTTTGCTGAGCCATTGCCCTCAGATTCCTGAGAAAATATTACTAAGAACAAAATGTACTATATACAGCTATATGATAAGATAAGCAGACAAAAAATTATATATTGAGACCATAGGGCAAAAGATGCTTATGGAGAAACACAGGTTCAAGACAGGAGACGGAAAGGGGGAGCATTCTAAACACTGAAAGTCCTCTCTCCTAAGTTTCAAGGTATAGAGTGGGTTGAGTGTCCACAGATGAACAGGGAATAAGGAGGCTAGAAAGGTAGACATGGGCAAATCATGCAGGAGCTTAAGCTAGGAGAAGGTTATTCTGTATGTGGAGACAGAGCAGGTCTTTAACCATTAGAATGATGTGCTCTCAGGGTCAGGTGTAGGTGAGGACTCCCAGGCAGACAGTCTGTAAAGAACAGTGTTGCATTAACCAAGGCTGGATATAACAAGTGCATGCATAAATGTCTCAGCTACAAGAAAAGCAGCATGGCCACAGAGTTTGAAAGCTTCTGCTTGCTTAAGCAATAGTACAAATGTGCGTGGTGTAATTGTGCAAACAATATGAAGGATTTTTCACATAACATCAATGGCATCTTGGTTAGCACTGCTAGTTGTTGCTATGGCAGCAGTGAAGTGAGGAAGNGAAGTGAGGAAGGAGAAAGAAACAACATGTACCTTCTCTGAACCCCGCAGAATGAACTTTAAGTTTCAAACCCCTGTTGAATTTGAAAAGCTTTTAGCTCATACAGTTTCAAAAACACAGGAGTCATGAAGGACTTCTGAGTCTTTTGATAACTTTTGATGTCTCCATTTTCTATGAGAAGGCTTCAGATATAATAATGATTAATGTGATTTCTGGGTGTCATTAGATGTTTAGTGTTAGCAATAACCATGACTGTTACAAACAACAAAGATTCCTTCCGTTAAATACAAGTCTCTCAAAATGTCAACAATTAGACGTTTTACCTTGTTAAACAATGACACTTTAAAAATCTGTATATTGTTAGTCTTAGATTCATGGAACGTCTGCCTGTGCAAGTCCCTGTGTATGAGCTGTTACTACAGAAACTATAGAGAAATAAAATAGAAAAACAACAAGCATGTTAATATTAACTTCTCGTTCATGTTACAGCGGAACTACTTTCCGACCTGCGCTGTTATACAAAAATAACGCACACCTTCTGACCAATCAGATTTGAGAATTCAACCGGCCTGAAGTATAACAAGACATAACATTGTAAGCTAATAAATATTAACACCACCTACCTTACATTCCTCGACTAACTTTTTCCCCTAAAAGTACTTAATATACAGTAACCTATATATTTTTATTTTTATTTATTTATTTTCTATGACAGCAGCTCTGACAGTAGTTCCAGCTCCAAGCCAAATCTCAGTTTTATATTAATATACTCTTTATAAAGTTCTATTATTTTTATATTAACAGTTCTTTTATGGGGACTTATGTGATGGATGCTCAGATAAACTGATTTAAAACGTGTACTTGTTTATATGAGGAGACATTTATGTAACAATTAAGGAAGGAGTCTCCAGTGTCATTATTTTGTAACAGTCAGAGGTAAAGCTCTAACTTTATGTTTTTTGACACGGGAAATTCTTCAGGACGTAAGACTTTGCCATTTCTTGGTAACATGACAAGCAGTTTATAGCTTTATGTCATGCAAAAAATGCTAAACATATTTAGCAGCGACTTGACTTTACTTCGTTTGTTGTTTCTTCAGTATCCTAATCCTGATTCAGTGATTGATTTAACTGAAATGAATTATACCACATGCAAATATAGCGTAGATGCAGAGCATAAAAAAAAGAAAGTCATTGCTTTGTTGGCAGGACAAATAATCGTGTTAGGTGGGCTGCTATTTGCAAGCTGTTGTCTATTTAATAATGTTCTCTTTCAATATTACAATGAGTAAACTGGCACGCTCTTAAACAATAAACCTTTTCAGCATATGGTTGGTATTCATGTTTAGCCCAGTGAGGCCTCATCACTGATGCAGCGCTTAAGAAGAAGAAGAAGAAGAAGCCTCTCAGAGGGACTGAAGTCTCCCAAATGTCCTTATCATCACAGTTTTTGCAACAAAACATGGAAAAACAAAGCAAGCATGAGCATTACCTCAGAGACTCCCATAGCAGTGTACGTAAATGAACATTAAACAGCAATTTATCGAGTCTGTTTTCAAAACTACACAGGAAAAAAAAAAAAAAACAGGTGACAAAAGAGCCTGATCAAAATGGCATTCAACATCATCTTGTAATTATCTCTACGCTGGGACGCTTATCTGAGCCGTGGCAGGTACGAGGCATGAGAATCAGGAGAGAAAAGTGTCGAATTAATCGGAAACAGCGGCGGCATAAACAGCTTACATTTCTCATTAACCCAAGGTGAATGGCTAATCGCGAGGAAGACAGCGTAAAACAAACAGCGACAACCGCTCAAGATGAAATGCTAATTTGTATTCAAGGGACGCAAGGGACAGAAATATCAGGGTCTCTCGCGCAGTGGTCACAATGTGCACTGCTTCGTTTAAATAGAAGGCCAGATATATTTCTAAAAGGTCACCTTAGGAATAAATATGTATGCACGATTGTGTCGGAACAAAAACAGGGGCGTGTCGGCTTAAAAAGCATGACAGCATTATGCTAACTCTGTGCACTGACCCCACAGTAGCAAGTCTAAACAAAGCTTTTCTTATTTCCAAATTGCAAATCAGGGGCATTAAGGCTCATTAAAAAAGTGAAATAAAAGCATGCTAAATATCAGCATTACGTGCTCGCATGAATGGAATAAAGTAATATATTAATACACTGAGGTGAATGCCACAGACTCATTCCATAGATTATTAGCCGTAATCTGGAAAGTGGACAGAGGATGTTGCGTTGAAATTATTATTATTATTATTTTTTATTCAAGACAAAGTCTGGGAGCTGCCTTTTATATCTATTATAATGAAATTGAATTTTAATTTTTAATGTGAGTGATAACAGGAACTAACTTGTTTTCATGGACGTTCCACTACGTTAAATGTAACAACAAATGGATAAAAAGTAGAACTTGATATTCATTAATAAAAAATGTAATAATAGTTGGAAAATTGCTGTGGGATAAGATGAATAACACACTTTGGGAAGTGATTTTATAGGAAAATAATCAACTTCGGGGTGGTAACAGTAACTCTGCTTTGTGTCAGTTCAGGTTGGAGGCATGGCCCAGAGTTTGAAGATGTAATTGTACATTAGAAGTGATTCAGATCATTTTTAGAATAATATTCATGATATTTGATTTGTATATTAATATGTTTTTAATATAAACTTACTCTTCTATTTTATGAAATGGTTTATGTGTTTAAATTGGGTTACTGAGCTGAACAGTTGGTGAGGAGAACTTATTACATGTAAGCTATATTAGCCTTGAAGCTCCTGTGAACATTAAATCAAACTTCAGACACCAATCATGTCTATGCTGATTATATATTTGGCATTATAGCAGCTATGCTTTGGTTTTCCACCACAGGAAAGTCTTCAGAATGGAAGACATTGTATTTTGCGCTCTCTTTTTTAACTTCAAGAGACAGGAATTTGAAAGGCACTATGACATAAGAGATAGCACGAACTAAATTGTTTTGTGGACTTTCTGTAACATTAAATATACAGTCAATATAAATAGATACAAAGCACAATGTGTCATTCTTAAATAAATTAAACAGTGTTACTGAGACAAACGATTTTTGAGTTGGTAATGATTTCAGTAAGGAGTCTATAACCTTCCATTACCTGTAAGCTATATATATTAACTTTGAAGCTCCTGCGCAAAACTAAAGAACCAACTTCGGACGCAAACATGTCTGGTCTGATTATATATTTGGGGTTGAAGCAGCTACGCTTGACTTTTAGAGCGTGGTTGCTGAACGCTGCAGAATTATGAGTGCTGTTTGATAAAACAATAATATAATTTGATAGCTTATTAAATAAAACCAGTTCTTCATCTCAGACTCAGACTTTTATTCTTGGCTGCATCTTCAGTCAATGGCCCTGAATTGCAGCGGTCAGCTCTTTTCTCTAAGAGCTTTGTATCACCATAACATTTTAAATGCATTTGACCACATAACAGCCGATACCTACCTCTTCTCCAAGATATGAGAACTGGCCATTTTGTCTTTTCAACCCCCTTAAAAATGTTTTATAATCTTGTTTTGGGGTACAGAGCAATTTTTTTTTGTTTCGTTCCATGCCATTAGACCAGAGAGGTTGCTGATTAAACTGCAGCAGCTCCAATAGATGAGGCTTTTTCAGACGGTGTCTTTGGCCTTGGATGAACTGTTATAGCAATCTGAAGCACAAAAGTCGCCCTTACACTCCAGACCCTCTAAACGCTAGCCATTAGAGCAATTCACACCGCATTCAATCCAGTCCCATGTCTATTCATCCCGCCATCTTTTCACCAAATTACAGTTGCTAGGAAACATCTCAGTCAGCTTGTTGCAGAGCTGGAGTGCCAACAATTTCACATGCACGCCACTGATTTTTCACCTTTTCAGCAATGCCACATGCACTTCTCATAGAAATGGCAAACATTTACACTCTTTTACCCTCTGCCTTCACACACTGACCTCTGAAGCATGCATATAAAATTAGCACTGTTTAGAGTTAATGCAAAACTGTGGACGCTGAAGATCAGAACTGTTTCACCAAATCTGGACCATTTTGAGTCGGGCAGTTGATTGGTAATTTTATAATTAATAAGTAAAATTATTAGGGCTTTCGGAATAAAATGTAGAGGAATCCTCTACCCTGAAACACATTAAATGTGTTTATTTTGAAATATTTGTGATTTGTGTAGTGATTCTGGTGCTAATTAGTTTGTTTTTGCTGTATTTTCATTATTCTTTTAGGTAGTTAGCAGGTGTGGGCCGCACAGATGCTACAGGGTGATGTTGTTACTGCCAGCCCAGTTACAAAGAGTTATTAGGCGAAAACATTTCAATGATAAGGGATAAACATACAGGATACTGTTCCAGTTTAGCTGTGAGTGCTAAAAAAAAAACAAAAGAGCAAGGCCTTCTTTTCTTACTCACCATTTTCCACCAACATCCAACATCATATTAATGAGAAATCCAGTGGAGAAGTAGTGGGGACAAGAAATGATGGACTCAAATTTCCAGAATGCAATGCAGCTATATATATGACATACAGTAGTTGTGCCAATTTATGACAAAGACTTGGCTCTGCAGTATTAGCATGAAAGTTGAAACTGATCATCATATACAGATGAGGAATTGAGAGAGCTGGACAGACTAAAGAACTAAAGCACCGCTGTATTTTTCTCTTTACATAGAGATGAAGCAAAGGCTAAATCCCACTAGACCCCATGGTGACCAGGTAGTCGAACGGCATTGTGGGTAATCTGGGAAACCATTAACAAAGTAAAAATGAAAAATTATATTTAAATTAAAAACACGAACTCAGAATTATTTAGAAAGATTAACATGCAAATTATTCAGGGTAGGTCTTTCCCTTTAACTGTTCGAAACCTTATATATACATAACAAAAATGTAAATTTGAACGTTGTTGCCTATCACAATACATTTCCTAAAAGTTTATGGCCTTCTGTCTTGCTTGATGTCTCATTGTTTTGGATCATGTGGTGATCTGGTATCGGAACTATTGGAGGTGCTCCATCTCGAAGAATCCGTTTTGTCACTCCTCACTCCTTATGCATCACATCAGTAGGTGTTTATTGTGTCAAGACGATGCTGGCTGATCATTTTATCGAGCACCTTCGTACCATCAGAATGAAGGATTTCTCCTTTCTAGTGGCAAGACACTTTCCACAGCAATGGAAATAACGTTAATGCCTGTTTAATCAATGTTTGCTTAATGGAACCCCATAGAATGAACGCCATGTTTGGACTATAGCTCATTGACTACATCATCAACCATTTGGAAAATCTTTGGTGTCACCACATAGAGCCTTAGAATCACTTCCACAGCTGATATAGACTTCCTGTTTCTCTGAAAACTTTGTAACGCACTGTTTACATGCTTAGCATACTTGGCCAATTAATTAGCTTCTGGCTATAAAAGGGAATTTAATGACTCTAGTTCACAGTACAAGTAAATAGGTTTACTTAAATTGCAAGTTTCCATGTAAGTTTATTTAAATTGGGACACATGATGAATTACACTAATAAATAAACAAGGCATGAAGAGAGTAAATGGGTGTAAAGTACGTAGAGTCATTTGCTATCTAGGGTGCCATCTTGCTGGCTTGATAACTAGCATGGTAATTAGCTACCTTGTTAACCAACTAACAAACTGTTCATATAGAGCAGTTGAAGTAATAACGCCCATTTTGAACATATTTTTCTTGTTTACTCGAAACTGCCATATGCACTGATATGGTTATTTTTGAAAACCAAACTGCCGTCATTCACAATTGAAATTGTGAAATGACGTTGAAATGACATTAAGTGGATAAAGTAATAGAACTGCCCTTAACATAGTAGTTGGGAACTGACCGAAGGGGAAATCATCAGGGGCACATTAAAACAGCACCGATACACAGAGATTTATTTACTGTACCCCTATGGTCAATCCATGTGGGAGTTGAGACCAGACTGTGCCAATTAAAGATGG
Organism: Pangasius elongatus; assembly: GCA_033441825.1. Classification (NCBI taxonomy): domain Eukaryota; kingdom Metazoa; phylum Chordata; class Actinopteri; order Siluriformes; family Pangasiidae; genus Pangasius; species Pangasius elongatus. The sequence goes on from JAKKZN010000017.1 coordinate 16,918,989, forward strand.
AGGACAGACAAGCATACAAA
>JAKKZN010000017.1:16976836-16987674 GCA_033441825.1 Pangasius elongatus
CAGGCCAAGTGATTAGGACACCTGATTCTGATCATTTGGATGGGTGACCGAATACTTTTGGTAATATAGTGTATATGGACATAGAAAATATTTCATATTGTTACATGTATAGTCAACTGATCAAAACATATGTGACCATTTTGGATATATGGTGATGTATGTATGCCCCCTATATGTCATGTGTAACCCATACATATAGATACACTGCACAAAAAAATTAAAGGAACACTTTGAAAACACATCAGATCTCAATGCTGGATATCTATATTGATATGGACTGGGTAATGTGTTAGGAATGAAATGATGCCACATTGTTTGATGGAATTGAAAATTATCAACCTAAGGAGGGCTGAATTCAAAGACACCCCAAAAATCAAAGTGAAAAAATGATGAAGCAGGCTAGTCCATTTTGATGAAATTTCATTGCAGCAACTCAAAATGGTACTCAATAGTTTGTATGGCCCCCACGTACTTGCTTGCATGCCTGACAACTTCGGGGCATGCTCCTAATGAGACGACGGGTGATGTCCTGGGATATTTCCTCCCATAGATCTGGACCAGGGGATCACTGAGCTCCTGGACAGTCTGAGGTGCAACCTGGCGGCGTCAGATGGACCGAAACATAATGTCCCAGAGGTGTTCTATTGGATTTAGGTCAGGCGAGCGTGGGGGCCATTCAATGGGATCAATTCCTTCATCCTCCAGGAACTGCCTGCGTACTCTCCCCACATGAGGCCGGGCATTGTCATGCACCAGGAGGACCCCAGGACCCACTGCACCAGCGCAGGGTCTGACAATGGGTCCAAGGATTTCATGCGAACTGTTGTAATTCCTACACCGTTCACCTGATTTGGATGTAAATACCCTCAAATTAAAGCAGACAGTCTACAGTTAAAGCACATCTTGTTTGTTTCATTTGAAATCCATTGTGATGGTGTATAGAGCCAAAAATATTAGAATTGTGTCAATGTCCCAATATTTATGGACCTGACTGTGTGTCCCTCCATGGAAATGCCTCCCCAGACCATCACTGACACACCACCAAACCGGTCATGCTGAACGATGTTACAGGCAGCATAACATTCTCCATGGCTTCTCCAGACCCTTTCAGGTCTGTCACGTGCTCAGGGTGAACCTGCTCTCATCTGTGAAAAGCACAGGGCATAGTGGCGGACCTGCCAATTCTGGTGTTCAGTGGCAAATGCCAATCAAGCTCCACAGTGCCGGGCAGTGAGCACAGGGCCCACTAGAAGACGTCGGGCCCTCAGGCCACCCTCATGAAGTCTGTTTCTGATCATTTGGTCAGAGACATTAACACCAGTGGCCTGCTGGAGGTCATTTTGTAGGGCTCTGGCAGTGCTCATCCTGTTCTTCCTTGCACAAAGGATCAGATACCGGTCCTGCTGATGGGTTAAGGACCTTCTACGGCCATGTCCAGCTCTCCTAGAGTAACTGTCTGTCTCCTGGAATCTCCTCCATGCTCCTGAGACTGTGCTGGGAGACACAGCAAACCTTCTGGCAATAGCACGTATTGATGTGCCATCCTGGAGGAGTTGGACTGCCTGTGCAACCTCTGTAGGGTCCAGGTATCGCCTCATGCTACCAGTAGTGACAATGAGCCTAGCCAAATGCAAAACTAGTGAAAAACAGTCAGAAAAAGTGTTCCTTTAATTTTTTTGAGCAGCATACAGTATACCTGCTATCCTTCAGACTGAGATGCTATATAGCTTCATGTTTCATGTTTCTTCATGTTTCTTTGAGAAGTCAGATCACCAGACATTCTGAAAAAGAGCTAATTATGCTTCCTCATTCCTAAACACAGAAGTGTGGAAAAAGGTCTGTTAAACTAAATATGTAAAAGTGATCATATGAAAACAAGATAACATTTAAGCCTGTAAGTTCCCCTTTTCAGTAAAACCATGATGATCCTATTGGACTGCATGCTTATTTCTGTCTCAGGAGGAAAGCTGCTATTCAGTAGGCACTTAAACACTTTTCCGACACGATTGGGAATTTATACTTCAGAGAACTTGGCGGTAAATCAGTTGTTACCAAAAGCTCTAAAGGCACTTTCGCTTGTTGTGGCTTTCATCAGTTAATTTACTGAGAACGTAGGGGGAGGTCATTAATTTCTGGCTCGGCCCGGTACTGTGAGATTTTATGGAGTACACAGTATGGCCACTATGTTAAGGAAATCAATATAACACAGCACAAACACACACACAAACACACTTCTCACATGACTACACAGATCTTCTGAGTCTCTTGCTGACTGTCTGTGAAAATAATCTACAGTACTTTAGTGTTATGACTTAACACTTGTGACAGTTGCTCAGAATTGTAGCGAATCAATTCAGTAACACACAAAGTTTAGCCTTAAGGGCTAGAAATCCATCCAGAGTGTATTGATCCCTGCGCCGGCGAGTGGGAATTAATTTGGTTGCAAACTCTATTCCGTGTTCTCCATCGGGAAATGTTTATCACTGCCACAGCAGTGTTTAACCCACACATGCACAATTACATTGCACACATGCTGTTATGGATCTGTTTCGCTCCCTAATTAGCTTTCCTGCAGAAGATACACAAGCTGTGTGTGTATGAATTAAATGGCCAAGGATTAAGTGGGAAGATATCCACTTCGGAATGAAAAAGAAATGATAGTCTAAATTAGGGCAACTCTAGCCACACATTTAAACACCAAATGTATTAAAAAAATATGCCAGCTGCACATGAACGGTTTTGAATTCTCAAATCTGATTGGTCAGAAGGAGTTGATTAATGTTCTATAACAGCAGGTCTGGCAGTAGTTCCGGCTGTAGTTCAGACTTACCCAGGGACTTGTATGGTGGAGGCTCCACTTAAACAGATTAAAAACATGTAAGGAGTCTCCACTGTCAGTGCTTTGTAAAGCGTCCTTTTGGTTTTCCACCACAGTTAAGTCTTCATTACAGGGGACCTTCCGGTTTCTCTATAACATGACAAGTGGCTTTTTTTTTTTATCTTGTTAACTTCAAAAGAGAGGGAAAAAGAAAACCTGGTGAGAAAATGATCTTTTATAGTCATTATAACATAACCGAAAACAGGGACTTATTTTGCAGACATTCAATAACAATAAATATAAATGAGTGAAAAATATGTGTCATTCTGTAATTAAATTAAAAGTTGTTAGCATTGGAAATAAGATGTAGTAGCCTATAAGATGAATAAAACACTTCAGGCAGACACACTACATGAATGATTGTTTAAAAATGTAATTGTGAAAAATTGTTAGTATGGTGACGTTTTCTGTGAGGAGACGTTTATTTAACATTTTTGGAAGAGGTTAGCGGTTTCTCTGTAACATGACTAGCTACATTTTTATAAGAAAAGGCTAAGGGTAGCATTGCTGCATCACAGTCCCTGGTTCGATCCCAAGCTTGGGTTGCTGTTTGAGTGGAGTTTCATATGTTTGATAGTCATTATTCTATCTTCGAGACATCATAATATGTTACTGACTATCAAATTATAGCTGTGTCGAAACTCCCTATCTCCTATATGGTGCATTATATTAGTTTTCAGCCATTTTGTAGTGTGTCGGAAATATAGTGAACAACTTCATTCCCTATATTCGTTCACTCATTTATACCCACAATACACTCTGATTTCGAGTGGACATCCGATGTACGCTCGCCAGCTCACTATTTCCCATATTCCAACGCGAGACTGCGATAGAGCGCAAAAGAAATTTAAATATGTCGGACGGCAACAACGGAGACAACTTTTACAACTGTAAGTGTAACTTTTTATTAATTAAAATATATCTGTATCAAGGTATTTCGAAGCAAAATGATACATCAAATAATAATTTGGTGGATTGTTCGCATATATTAATTAACACATATATGTACAGTATTCACATATGTATTAGAAAATAATGTATTGATGATTTTTTAATTGATTTAATTAAAAGTAATTATTAGCTGATACTGTTTGTGTGAGTTTCACATGTTTGACAGTCATTATTTTATCTTTGAGACATCATAATATGATAATGACTATCAAATTATGATTCATTATTCTCAGTGTATTACCCATAATGCTCTTGATTCAGTTGAGTACATAATGTCTTTAGCTGTGTTTATTCATGTACAGTTATCAGTCTATTAGTTAGATATTATGTAAGGTCACTAACTAGGGCACGAGGGCAGTTGCTATTGTCGCCTTGACAACAGACCCCTGACCTCTTAAAACCACACCCCCTGAAATCAACGGTTTTTTAAATCGTTGAGTCTTAGAAATGTGTTTAAAAATCCTTACGCTACGTATTTTATAATATATTCTTTTTAGTAATCTTTTTTTTCTTTCTTTTTTCCCTCACAACAACCTCAGTTTTGCGTTTGAAAAGTTCTCCATTAGCGAGTAGTGTCGCGCGCGTAGTTTTGTTCACCGCGTGCCGTCTGACGTGGAGCCGCAGTATGGAAAGCCAAAGGGTCCATAACCTCTTCAAAACCCCAAACAAGCGATTATATTGTCTTTAGTAGGAAAAAAATCATTAACTAATCCATATTAACATTAACTGTGTTTCCATCCTTATGTTTTATACAAACACAAAAGTTTCCTGGAAATGGTCAATACTGATTTTTTTTTTTTTTTTTTTAAACGTTGGTCCCTGGAGGACTAGTGGTTACGCCACAGTATTCTCGCCACCACGGCCTGGGTTTGATTCACGGCCAGGGAACTGACCCCAGCCACTGGAGTTACATGCAACAGTGGGTTCTCAGTACCAGTCCCAAGCCTGGATAAAACTGGGGAGAGTTGCGTCAAGAAAAGCATGTGGCGTAAAAACTGTGCCAAATCAAATACATGGCCCAATGATCCACTGTGGCAGCCAAAAGAGGAACAACAACATTATTTTTTTTAAATGTAAGATTACTAAAGGTCAATAATTTGTTGTCTAGTCTATAAAAAAATAAATTTTAGATAAAAACTTACTAATGAGATTACTGAATAAATAATTTAATAATACTTACCATATATATTTATGGTATACAGTAGGTGATTCATGCATTGCCAATGAACAGTGAAAATTTCCAGTGAATAATGTAAATCTGAACCCAGCCCTGAGAGCTAAAAAGGGTTAATATTAATATTATAGGTTTTCTAGGATGACTTCCTTCATCAGAAAGGTCTTGTTAAGCAACTAACATGATTGAATGATGACGAGAGTTGGCCAGGGAACTGACCCCAGCCACCAACCCCAGACCAGTGCCGGTCCCAAGCCCGGGTAAAACTGGGGAGGGTTGTGTCAGGAAGGGCATCCGGCATAAAAACTGTGCCAAATCAAATATGGAGACTAATGATTGGCTGTGGCAACTTCTAACGGGAGCAGCTGAAAGAAGAAGAATAACATGTTTGAGATTGTACTTTTCCCTCAAGCTGTTGCTGATAATATCATTTATAATACAAGTCTTTGTATTAGATTAGACAAGAATGCAAAATAAACACATTTTCACTATCAGAATTTTGCCACCGTACACTGAACGCGTTCACTGGTTCAACGTGATTGAATTGAATTACATTAACACAGTTTATTTTTGGACATCCAACATGATTTGTTCATATATTTTCAAAGCCCTGAATAAAACCAAAGCCTCACACTCTCACCTTAACTGAATATCGAATCCAGTTTGCTGACATTCATGCAACAGCCACATTACCGCTGCAGTATTCCAACGCACGTCAGTTATGTTAATTTAACCCTATAGTTATAGTCTCTGTTAGTGTCACCATCCTTGCGAGATTTCATAATGTAATTGGTTTACATTAATTACATTATAATTATAATTTACATTAATTAATGAATTATAATTATAATGAATTATAATAAAATCGTTATTAAAGAGAGAGATAGAGATTGTGCGTGTGTGAATTACATGTGTCTGTGTTAAACCGTGTCCCTACTAATAATGAAGCTGTGACTTTAACTCCTCTATGCGACTGTAACTGTACGCTACTGTGGTTACATGTGTTTCTAAGCCACACGTTAATTTGACTGGAATGACCTGTGCATTCAAGCAGCCAATCAGAATCGAGCATTCAGACAGACCATGGTAGAATTGTATGTATTACCTGGAATTATGGAATCAATTATGAATCAATTATCAACTGTGCAACATAAACATAGATTTATGCAAGACATTTATGGAAGAGCGCGTACATCCGGGTTAATCTGAATGAACTGAATTGAACACGTTTTTGGGGCGTTTATGGAACATTTGGCTTTCCATAGTGGAAAAGCGAGAGAGAGAGAGAGAGCGAGAGAGAGAGAGAGAGAGAGAGAGAGACTCCGGCACGCGCCACTTCGGTTCAAGCGCAAAAAGAGCAAAACCGAGAGAGAGAGAGAGAGAGAGAGAGAGAGAGCACAACAGTACAGAAATTACACTCGATATTATTCTGCCTGGAAGAACAGTCTTACATTGCAGTATTTATTGCATGAATTCGTCAAACTTAATTACACACTAATCTTTTTCTTCTTATTATTATTATTATTATTATTATTGTTATTATTACTATTATTATTGTGGCTGGTCAGTGAGTACAGATGCGCAGTGATGAGGAAATAGTCTGAATTAGTCCCAGAAGTTGTGACGTGACGTTCTGGGAATATTTTTATTTTTCAAAAATGGCACAAGGAAAAGTTTAACCGGGAAAAGCCGAGCTTTGTGTCCGCATGGACGGGAAAGCATCCTCGGATCTCCATGCAAAGATGCCGTGCTGGACTCGGTGATCTCCTCCCGCATACATCTCCACAACTCTCTCTGCTGCTTCTGCTGCTGCTTCTGCTTCATCTGTTAAACCCAGTCTTTTTTCCACTGGATGACAAGTGGAGCTACAGGCATTTGGATGTGAAAGAATTCAATAAAAGGCGATTAGAGATGGAAATGTCTCATTTCTTTTAATCAAACAAACAAATAAACAAACAAACACACCGGGATCACAGCATCTTCAGCCGGATTTATCATGATTTTATTAAATATTTTGGCACTCCTGTTTTTAGCGGGTAAGTCAAAGAAAATGACAGAATCTGTTTAGACAGGAAGTTACAGCAAATAACGCCGGAAATATCACTTTTTTTTTAAACATTTTTTTTTACATTCATGTTACTGATAAATGGTGTCGTCACTTAATGTGTGTATATATATATATATGTTCAGATTAGACGCTACACTTAAATTATTAATTAATATTAAATTATAAAAACTATTAAACCTACCCCCTTGTTTCAAATTTATTACTGAATTCAAAGAAATATCCTATTTTTATTTACTTTTATACGTCACTGTTACATTGGTGCTTGGTTTACTTTCATCCAGATATTAATTAGTTACGCTGTCTGTTTAGCTAATTTCATCCGTCTTTGTTTATGTTTGTTTGTTTGTTTGACTTTTTTTTTTTTACTCAAACTGGGTTTCAAAAATTTCAGTCGAATATCAAACCACAAGGATGAACTTTGACATGATGTAGACTAGCTCAAACGCTTTTTGTAACTTATTAGCAAAACTACAGTAGCTACATTTGCCTTTATACAGAAATTAGCAGGTCTTCAGGAGCTAGTATTAGTCATTATGCTAATTAGCCTTAAGGAAATCATGTCAACCTTATTCAGAAGGAAAAAAAAAAAACTCTGGTTACAGAGCTAAGTAAATAATTAAATTAGAACCAGTATGTTTAAAGTTGAAACACTGAAATCATACACATATATTATTTAGGGAAGTTAACCAAGCATTGGTATCTTAACATTAATTAATAGTCAGCAACAACCAATAATCAATCACCACAACGAATATTAGCTATTAGCTATGTTGATGTTTTTTGTCATAAGTCTCATGTTTTAGCTAGCATGACTTATATAATGATCTCAAAAGAAAACACCTAGAACGGTTTTAATGAGTAACTCAAAGTTTTGGCTATTTTGACCATTCCAAAGAAGTAACTTACATGCAATTGCTAGTTAAGATTAGCTATTAGCTGTTATGCTAATTGATAACTAGCCTAAAGGACACTCATGATCATCAGCATATCACAAACATTGCTGAGGGAGAAAAACAAATTAAAGAGCTTTAAATAAGAGTTATATTTTTAATATTTTAGATATTTAAAATGCTTAATTTAAATTTAGAGAAGTTCCAGTATCTTGCTAATAGGAGCTAGTCTGCTAATGTTAATTTACATTTTGCAAATTAAAAAAACAAATATTAGTCACAAACAGCTAACTAATATCAGCTAGTTACATTTGACAATGTGTTGACAATGTCATTCCAAACCAATAATGCATTTCAATTTGCTGTTGTTTTAAGAATGTTCTTAAAATGTTACTTTATATAGCTTTATTAAAATTACAATATATTATATATATATATAATTCCCCCAAAAAGCCCTCCTAATGATTAAACTAACATGTTATTGTTGAGAAATAATTTGCGCGCGTCATGCTAACTTTTATGTGCTATCTAGGATTTAGCGAAGTAATGCTCTAAACAGAAAACATTGTAAAATTTATTATTCTCAACTTAAAATTAAGCAATTTCCCCCTGGGATTAATAAAGTTCTTTGAATCTTGAATCTTGAATCTTGAAATTGGTGACCAAAACCATTCAGAAAATGAAGGCAGTGTAGCTAACATGCAGTTGATAGCTAATATAGCTAAATTATCACAGCTTGGCAGCAAAACACAAAACCTTTTGCAGGGAAAATAACTGTTACAGAGCTTTGAGTAAACTAAGATTTATAAAACATAAGAAAATATTTATATGGATTAAAATTTTATTCAAATTTAGTAAGCGCCAGTATCTGGTCTGTAATAGGAGTAGTTGTGCTAATGTAAGTTTACACTTAGCAAATCACCAGTCGCTATTTATTAACTACTCTACTCTTGCTTCATTTTCTGTTGTAATTGTCATGTTTCATGACATCTCCTTAATTACGGAGTCATCTGATAACTTATATCTGCTAACTACTCAGAAAACGAAAAGAATCAGTCTAATAAGAACTGCTAGGCTAGTGTTAATATACAGGCTGCAAATTGTCAATGGTGGATATTAGCGTATTTTTAGCTGGCGTTATTGTTAGTCATGTTTTTGCTAGCCACAATTTTTTTAATTTAACTTTGTAGTTGTTGTGTTCTACATGAGTTAATCAGTAATCAGATATCTTGCTAAATATGTGACATATGCACTTACATAGTCACTGTGCAACCCACCAGTGATGAAGATTGTGACCAAACTAAAACAATTATTTAAAGATACATTCAATTAACTGGTAGATATTTATTGGGAATTTGCTTTGTTGCCAGTGTATATGTGCTGAATTTAGAATATTATAGTGTCTTTAATGGATTACTTTGAATAATGTCTTTAATTTAAAAAATTATTTAGACAGTGGTAGCCGATTTAACTGATCAGAATGTCAGGAGTCAAATTGTAGCACTGCCAAGCTGCCACTTGAGCAAGACCTTTCAACTGCTCAGTTGTATCTTGTCTCAGTTGTAAGTTGCTTTGGATAAATGTGTCAGCCAAATGAGCTAAATGTAAATGGACCATTACTCGGTTCTTCCCCATACACAACAAAATCCCTAATGTTCAGTTAGCTCTTCAATATTAGCATTGAATAAACATCTCCAGTGTTGAATAGACTCTGACGATGGTGAATAGACATCTACAGTAAACCCTGATTTTTCAGCACAGGGATTTAGCCGGGTAGAGAAATGTCCACAGTGCTGAGAAGATGAGCAAATTACAGTCACAATCCCAGGACACACTTCAAATCTACTTCTGCGCAAATTGCAGTCATTAACAGAATGTGAAACTGGCTATATTTCATTTTTCAATTAGTTTATATAGCGCTGTTAACAACAGTCATTGTCACAAAGCAGCTTCACAGAAATCCGTCTCCAGACTGCTAATGAGTGAGATGAGGAAACACACTGAGAACTCAAAAAAAGAAAAGTTTAGGGGAAACGAGACTTAAAAAGGCGAAGGCATGCAGAGATATACCATCAGTGATGTAATGAGTTAATTTGCCTGAACAGAGCTAACGGAAATATTCAATTTCATTCAGTATTCCAACTGTTTTCTCAAATAATCCAAGAAAAAAATATATATAAAAGAATATATTAAATTTTCTATTCTTAATAGTCTATTTCTATTTTCATAGTGAAATGTCACATGAAACACCAGGCACTTTTTGCACTTGGCTGTTACAGTAGAAAGTATGTAGAGGAAGAGGCAGAGCCAAGGGCGGCTGGTATAGACGAGCTAAAAGGGTAAGCCTACCTGACCTGAGTGAGAAGGCTGCTACACCACAAATGCATATTAAGAAGGAAAAATGGGGATCCATTTCATTTCCATTTAGTGTTTGATTCAAAATGTTCCTGCATTACAACCTCAGTCAAGTACACAGAGTATCATGTTAGGATATAATGCATAACAACTGGTTTGAGCTAATAGGAACACACTGTTTTAAGTGGAAGTGGAGAATGATTGGATATCTCATCCCTCTCCTATCAGATGAGGTGGTTGCTTTGGAGAATGGCGAATGGACGGCCCCCATGGACTGTTTACGGGCGAGCGAGATGTGTAACCAGAACGCGCAGTGCAGCTCACGTTTCCGTATCATGCGCCAGTGCCTGGTGGGCCGAGACCGCAGCGCCATGCTGGAGAATAAGGAGTGCCAGGTGGCGCTAGAGGTCCTGCAGGACAGCCCGCTGCACCACTGCCACTGCAAGAGGGGCATGAAGAAGGAGCTGCAGTGCCTGCAGAGCTATTGGACCATCCACATGAGCCTCAACGAAGGTAAGCGTC
>JAKKZN010000017.1:17016708-17033818 GCA_033441825.1 Pangasius elongatus
AAACCATACAGCATGGCCGCTCTCACCACTGTCTCGTACACCTTCCCCTTGATTCTCGCTGATATTTTTCCATCACAACATTTATGGAAGGAGTCTCAGTTGTAATTGTTTTGTAATAGTCAGGTGCCTTTTAAAGTTTAGGTTTTTAGGTAAAAAGAGAGAGAGAGAGAGAGAGAGAGAGAGAGAGAGAGAGAGAGAGAGAGAGAGAGAGAGAAAGTGTCTGGTAAAAGAATGACTGTTTGTCACAGCTATAACGTATGTAAGAATAGGAACTAACTTCTCTCTTGGATGTACTGCATTAAATCTTACTATATATCTGCTAAAATGTGTAATGATTTGTTCAGTAATAAATTAAACATTGTAATCATTGACAAATCACTGTGGAGTAGCATCACTCCCCACAGCATGCATTATTTTCATATAACAACGTGGTCTGTTGTGTGTTATTCCTTACTTGGTCCAGTGAGGTATCACTCCTATGTTTAGTGGCAAATCAAGCTTTCAAACAGTTTGCAATTTTAACCAACTGTTACAGCTACTGCTGTTCCAGAGGGGCTATACATTGAAGTATAGCCCATGCATTGTTTGGATTTTGGGCCTGAACTGTACAATATTGCATAAATTATTGTATTTTTTTTTTTTAATTAATTAGAATATTGTAAGCAACGCTACTTCTGGTGTAAAATGATCTGACATTGTGGCCCATCATCTGCCAGATTATTTACTAGTTGTGTCGAATAGTAATATATTTTAAAATGGAGAAAATATTGATTAATTTTTTATAGCAACAAGTCTGAAAGTAGTTCTGGCACTAAAGCAAATCTAGCAAAGTTTATATTAATGTGCTCGCTCTAATACATCATCATTTATATAGTAACAGCTAACTTGTAGGAAGCTCCAAACATTCTAAGTGTAGTAAACCAATAGACAGATTATTTGTTATCTAACAAAGAACATCATGCAATGTTTTACAGTTTTTTTTTTGTGAGTCATTTATTTAACATTTAAGGAAGGAGTCTCCAGTGTCAGTACTTTGGGACAGTAAGTTTTCCACCATGGGAAAGTCTTCATAACAGGACACTTAAAAAGTATGACGTGTCAAGCCTTGAGCTTGTATACAAATAAAACTTCTTACATTTACATTTTTATGTCATTTGGCAGACTCCCTTAACCAGAGCGACTCACAATTATCTCATTTATTCCTCTTCTTTTCAATTCTTCTTCTTCTTCTTCTTTATTAGAAAACATAATCACTGAAAGAGAAAAAATGCTGTTGCATAAGAGGAATAAAACACTTCGGGATGTGCTGTTATTGGAAAATAATCTACTTCAGCATGCTAACAGTACTGTAATTTCACTTCAGGCCGCATCACACCACCCCGTCACTGATAAGTTTCCTATAACCGCACATCCTGCAGGCTTTTATTTCTTACTTAGCACATGTCTAATGGTTAACATTGTTTTTGCAGCGACCCTGTAGTAGACTCTTCTGGAAATTAAAATTTGATTGTTTGTGTTTACAGGAGAAGAACTTTATGAGACGTCCCCCTACGAGCCAATGCATTTCTCTGATGAATTCCGACTCGCTTCAATTATTTCAGGTACGAGAGATTATTTTTAATTAAAAATGGGTTCATTCTGAATATCGTTATGCCATGTGTTTCCCTATAAGGTTAGTGTCCTGGAGAGCAGCTTTTCAGTATCACATTTATATTTGTCTCAAAGAAAGCCTTAAGCTGTGTGTGTGTTTGTGTGTGTGTGTGTGTGTGTGTGTGTGTGTGTGTGTGTGTACGTGAATGAGCAGGCATCTTTTTTTTAAACTTTTTGTTAAGCAGAGACTTATTTGCACTTATTAAAACAGTAATAAAGGCTTGAAGGTTTAGCAGCTTTATATTTGGTTGTGTAATAAATGGCATTGGATTATAATATTTTTAGCATTTGCTTATTTGTAAAACTTGATGACTCATTAGCAGATCTAATCCTGAGCTTGAAGGGAAAATGATCCACAAAAACAAACCTAATGCCTTATATATTTAAATACTCATTATTTTCTTGGTTTAAGACGGAAGTTTTCATTAAAACTGCATTATACATCATCGCTTTTTAACAGTGAGCTCATTGAGGTGTTATCTTTCATACAGTCACATGAATCCGTCCAAGCGACAGAATCGCTTACACTGATTAACCCCTTTAAAGTCCAAGACTGATTACAGTAAAACTAATGCTACTAGCTAATAATACAGTGAAACTGATAAACCTAGTGTAAATCTGGAAAGCTGATGGCTGACGGGATCTTGAGAGGTTACTTTGAGAGGTCGACTGTCAGTCATCAGCTGCCACTGCAAAACCTGAGATCATGAGAAATCTGCATGAATTCGAAATATGAATTTTGCTTAATTTCATTGATTTTTCAGAAAATATTGATTCATTTTTTATAGCAACAACTGTAACTCATAGGAACCTCCAAATAATCTAAGTGTAATAAACCGATAAACAGATTATTTGTTATCTAACAAAGAACACTATACAATGTCAGAATTTTTTGTGTCATTTATTTATTTAAAATTGAAGGAAGGAGTCTCCAGTGCCAGTGCTCTGTAACAGTAAGTTTTCCACCATGGGAAAGTCTTCAGAACAGAGGATACTTTGCACTTTCCGTTTTCTCGGTAACATGATCATTTACTTGTTTTTCGATGTTCCACAACATTATTGTAATTATAAATGGGCAGACAAAAAGTCTGACGTGTCATTCTTTAATTAATAAAAAGCATAATAGAAAAATTGCTGTGGTGTAAGAGGAACAAAAAAAACACTTCAGGACATGCTGTTATTGGAAAAGAATCCACTACAGCATACTAACAATAACTTCACAGTAATTGTGTTCACAACCTTAACATTTACCTTCATGAATTGAGTAGTGACAAATATGAACAAATTCACAAGCGTGAGACGATCTAGGTGGCCCTTGCCTGTTCCCGTCACTGCCAGCTGAGCATGTAGAGCTCTGATTGACTCTTTAGCTGTGAAACAGTGCAGAAAAATTGAAATGAGCAAACAAACAGCACCCTCAAACACACCGATGTAGTAAACTGTTTGTGCGTGAATTTTGCATCATAATCTTGTGTAAACTGGCATATAATCAATTTAAGCACTGTGCATACCGAAACACGCAACATGCTTCTCAATGTCATAAATATGCATTTGAGGCAGACTAGCACAAAAAAGTGGGAAGTCTGTGGGGAAAAAAAGTGGAGAAATTTACAGTGTAATCTAAATACATATTCAATTTGATGTACTAAACGTGCTCAATTAGCGACAGCCAGTTATTCATGCTGTTTTTTCCTCAAGGTGTAAATCAGTGCTTTGCTTGTTTGCTCGGAGGTTTATACACACTTCTGCAAGGCAAGAGCTACTTCTGAAATGTTTTTATTCACTCTCTCTCTTATGACAAAAAAAAAAAATCACACCTTGGTGAAATAGCTATTCAGAAACACTAATGCTCTTTTAATGTTAATTGTCTATTATTTGCTGCTTTATTCTAATGCATATCTGGCAACCCTGGACATATTTCACGAACATGAGCATGGCTCTCAGAATTTCCCAGAATTTCACACCATCACTTCCACAACAAACTCCATTTCCCAGAATCCACAGTACTACAGATGCACCACATGACTGGTCACAAGCACAGTTTATACTTGAGTTTACATGAGTATGCAGAATCAGTGAGCAGCGTCGTTCATACACTTACCTGAATACTTTGTGTACATCTGGGGGAATAAAAGCGATATCCACTAGATGGCACGTCTGAGCCAAAACATCCCTGTTTGGTTGGTTTTCAACAGTTGAACTTTAAACTGTTTAGTGATTTCAGGCACAGCAATGTTAAAGGTTCTTTGTTAAAACGTTCTATCGTTGTCGTGATGGTTGTCATGAGCCATGTCTTTAATCAAAATCTATGACCTTACACTTAAAATATTTACTAATCTAGAAAATCCAGAATACTGGTATGTAAAACAGACCACTTGGTAGGTTTGAAGGCTACATAAATTACTATATAAATTCAGCACAAACTGTTTGTTTTATTGCTCTTGGCCTGATCCTTGTTTGTCTCAGTTACCGATCGGCTGACTTTTTCCTGCCTGACTTCGATATTGGAGTTTCCCTTTTTGGTTCATTTGCTTACTGATGTTAATAAAGCTCACAGTTTACATCCAAAACTGTGCAAGAACCATGACGGCTTTCTAGAACTGCAAAGTTAATAAATGGGATTTACTCTGCAGACATTTCATAAATTCAAACTGTCAATGTCTGACAGTACAGAACCGACATTCTCTACAATGTGGCGAAGCCAGACAAGCCATTGCTTGTGTATGATATATATTTATTTATTTATTTATTTTTAGTTCATGTTGAGCATACATGAAATCTTGAAAATTGTAATTGTAGAATGCAGCCCTAAATAGGTCACATTACATGAGTCACTACCAAAGATTTCTCACTGTACATTTTAGTGCTTCTGAAGTGTGAAAAATCTGGACAATTAGCTAAAATGTTCATGAGGTCAAACTTAATGAACAGCAGTAGGAGTGAAATTCTGTCTTCTTGTTTATTCCATAGTAATGTTCATAGGCTTTTAAAAAAACAAAGATTCTGTAGTATAAAAAAGTGAGGTTTTTTTTCAATAAAGGAAAATGTCAAGAGAAATGCATGAAGTTTAATCTTTTGTGTTAGCATAAAAGGCTGAATGTGAAATAACACATGACACATGGAGAGAGCACACTGCTGTGCAAAGATAAATTCAGGTGTATAAAAGGTTATAGAAATTTAAATCTGACAGTAAATCTTGACAGTAATTATTACATTTCGGATGTGATGTCAGAATAGATCCTCTTAATAAAGTAACCAGAGTGGAAGTATCCAGAGTTCAGTATCCATCAGACATGTGTCCTCTACTCAAAAAAGGTCCTTGCGAAGGTATTCAATACCCCAGAACTGATCGGATTTGTCTGGATAACAAATGACAATTAAACATATTCTTCTTATCAGTTATTTTTATTGCAAGTCAAAATTAATTATTGGTCAGCAAGTATTTCAAAGAAAATCAAAAACTGAAAAAGGCTGGTATTCAACCCCAGGTTTCGGAAGCTCCCGAAGAAAAAAGATATTGTCTTAATGAGGACACAGTTGACTTATAATTGGCCTTAACCTGTGAAGTATTAAAACAGTTGAACAAAAACCACCTCAGTTGAACAGTCACAGAAGAGACTATCAGTCTGAAGGAAAGAAGTGGAACTGAAGACTAAGGAGCATTGTACAGAAGTTAAAGATAAGGTAATAGAATTTCATAACTTAGGAATAAGGTGTAAAATTATTTTTAAGACCTTGGACATCCAAGTAAGTACTGTTGGAGCAATAGAGAAGAAGTGGAATCTGCCTCACACCACCCAAGTGCTACTTTGACAAGGCTATCTCAGTGCACAAACTAGACAGAGACTGGAGAGGGAAGCCACAGTGAGGCCAACAGTCACTCTGAAGGAGTTACAGAATACAGTGGCAGAGAGTGGAGTGAAGGTGCACCAGAGAACCATGTCAGTAGCTGTGCATTATTGAGGACTGTAAGAAATGCTGTCTAGAACGAAACAATTGCTCAAGAGGAGTCATATGAAAGAATGAGAGTGATCCAATGAAGATGTAGTTTTTATTTGGTGTGATGAGACCAAGATCGAGAATTTGTTTGAGACAAGTTTCAAAGCACTGTGTGTGACGCAAACCTAACGCAGGCCAAACCAATTAACACTATCCCTACAGTGAAATATGGTGGTGGCAGCATCATGGGCTAGGGATGCTTTTCATTCTCAGAAACTGGGCTTGTCAGATTTGAAGGGAGAATGGATGGAGCAAAATACAAGGAGATATTATTTTAAGAGAACCTGCTTCAGTCTGCTGAAACAAACTAAAGCTTGAGTGCTTAAAAAAGTGAATTTTCTAAACTGCGCAAGTTAAAGTCTCGATCCGAGTCCTACTGAGAATCTGTGGCACTGTATGAAAATTGCAACCAGGAGCAAATCTGCCAGAAAGAATAGGCAAAAATTACTCCCAAATAGTCTGCAAAGCTGGTAGGAAGTTACACACAACAGACTTAAATTTATTATTGCAGAAAAAAGGTACTAGTCTGAAGGGGTTGAATACTTATGCAAGCAGCATATTTTTTTGCTGTCAAATAATGAATTGATCTGCTGACAAATAATTAATTGTGGCTTTGAAAATTTACTTTAAGAGCATGTTGGTTTGCTATAAAAAATACTGGCTGGAACAGTCCTTGTAACTGTCCTTTGTAATCCGGATGAATCTGATGACTTTTAAGGGGGTATAAGAATACTTTTCCAAGGACTGTATGTGTATAGACAGGCATTTCTACTGCAAGTCAAACTGAAATGAACAGCAAACAGGAACATTAATTTTCATCTGGCTGAGAAAAAAGGATGACCTTTTCTCTTATCTGGTGGTAGAGAAGCAATGCACACACCATGCACAGTTCAGGTTTAGATAGGCGTGTCCCAATAGTCAGTTCCACACACGTAATAGGGTGAAGACACACTCTTCAAAATATTATTATTGCCCTCAGGTCCATGACCTGCTAGTCTCATCCCAAAGGCCATCAATGTCTTCTGTCTTTACACACTCTTCTGGCCACAAGCTTCAGAATCTTGGTTGCAATCTGATCCTATCATTGTTACATTCTAACCCTTCTCCTGTCCACCAGTTCCAAGAGACAGCATTCAACTCAACAATGAAGTTCGCCTTCTTGATGAGTCAATCTTTCCTGACTTAACTCCAATTACCTAAGTGCTGACTTCACTTTGTTTTAATTGGTCTGCATTAGTCACTATTACAACCTCAGTTCAATCAGACCACCAGAGGAGAACAAAATGAGTGCATATGAATCATAATTGCAGCACTGAGGAAAGGCTACTGTGATTCAGAGTCCCAGTGGGGGCTTTTTTTTTTTATCCCTTGTGCTGTCACCTCCAAAAGTTGATTGCACAGTGGCATAGCAGAGAGCATCAAGTGACGAGACTTCACCTGGGATTTTCTGTGTGAAATACAGAGACAGAGAGAGAGAGAGAGAGAGAGAGAGAGAGAGAAGGAATACCAATATAGGAAATAACATGTGCTGATGGAATGGAACAAAGCCCATTCTCAATCCTGCTGTCATGAAAAGCCATTTATTTTTTTCCATTCCTTATGCGCCACGTCACATTTCTCATTATTTACACTACACGAAAGGTAATCTGGATCCTGATATGAGAGTGACAATACTTCCGTCAGAGAAAGACACACCACCTGTAACACACCACAGAGAAATATAGGAAGGTTCATACAGCTGAGAAGCATTTTTATCAGTAAACAAAAATGCACTTGGACATGAAACATTTATTTTATAGGTCATATGTGTGTGAAAAAGTGTTTTTAGTGATGCATAGGTTAAAGAACATGCTACTCTCTGTGCATATCATGGAGGGGATTTAAATCAATACTTGTTTATTCATACATTTAATAATTCATGTCAGTGCAGTTTTTATTCATTTTATATTATTCAAGAGAATGCTATTAAAAACCGATACAAATCTATATTTAATTTATATATTAAGTTTAGAATTCATCTGTATATAAGGCTGTATATGGCCAAAAGTGTGTGGACACCTGACATCACAGCCGTGTGGTTCTTCCCCAAACTGTTGCCACAAAGTTGGAAGCAAACAGTTGTATAGAATGTCTTTGAATGCTGTAGCGTTACAATTTCCCTTCACTAGAACTAAGAGGCCCAAACCTGTACCAGCATGACAATGCCCCTGTGCACAAAGCAAGCTCTATGAAGGCATGGTTTGCCAAGGTTGGAGTGGAAGAACTTGAGCGTCCTGCACAAAGTCCTGACCTCAACCCCACTGAACACCTTTGGGATGAACTGGAATGCCAACTGCATCCCAGACCCAACATCAATGCCTGACCTCACTAATGCCTTTGTAGTTGAATGAGTGCAAATCCCCACAGCCACTCTCAAAAATCTAGTGGAAAGCCTTCCCAGGAGAGTGGAGGTTATTATAACAGCAAAGGGGGCTAACTCTGGAACATGAGAGTGTAATGGTCAGGTGTCCACAAACTTTTGGCCATATAATGTATAATCTATAAATCAGGAACTGCTTGTTGGCAGCAACAATCACAAAAAATGCTAGATTTTAGGTGATAATGTAGTAAAATGCAGTAAAATACAAACAAAAAAAACATGGCAGGAGATTTTCAATATAGTCTTTGTACAAAGAGGTTCTCTAATGATCACATGACTGGCATAGGAGAGAAAAAGAAAGCAGCATATTCAATCACTTCCTAGTTAACATCACCACTTCTTCTTCTTTCGGCTTTTCCCTTCAGGGGTCGCCACAGCGAATCATCACTCTCCACCTATCCCTATCTTCTGNACCAATATACTCACTCTCCCTCCTCTGAACATGTCCAAACCATCTTAATCTGGCCTCCCTAACTTTGTCCCCCAAGTTAACATCACCACTAACGTTATTTTTAAAGTGTAAGATTTGACACTTTGGTGTTGGCCAAGTTGATCTCTTGGGGTTTTGACCATTTTCAGCCACAACTTTTCAGTGTCATCCCTAATAAATATAGTTAACTGATGTCAAATATATACATGTCTAATTTTAGCTAAGTAGAACATACACTGATAGATTTATTTTTTTCCCTGAGAGCACATAAGATAGGCAAAAGGGTGGGGCTTTCAGGGTGTCAGTTCATATCAGAGAGTTCAGAACACCTGAACAAATCATTCCAGATTCACATGTCAATTGGATCGTTTCCCATTTTATGGGGGGGGGTATTTCTCTTTTGGTGTATTTTTGAGTGATAGGTTGTATTAGTAGATGCTGATACCTAATTGAGGAGTTCCTATGCAGAATGTGTGAAGGACTGGTAATATTTGCTGTGAAAATCACTGGATATAGTGGCAGTGTAATATGGTGTAGAGACAAATATCGTCTGTCTGGGAGAGACCTTAAGGAGTGTAGAGCTCTACAACAGACTCTGAGAATGTTGCTATGCCACATTTACTACTTCATCTGGCCCACATCCCACCATTGGATTAACGGTGGTGAACTCATGTAAATCCTGACTGCAAAATCCCAGACAGAGCTTATTTTCAGCTCTAAACTGAAATGTCACAAGCACCGGTCACATTTTTGCCCACATTACAAAAGCGAATAAAAACTTTAAATGTGGCTGCTTATGACTTTTGGCCCAAAATACACATGCGCAAAAACACATCTAAGGTCTTACCTGCCTAAACTCAGCTGAATTTGGCAGAATTCTCTGATGTCTAGAGTTTATTTTCAGAAAACATTCCTTTTTAAGGAAGCTGGAACAATCCAAGGAACGCTTGAGGAACCCTAATTCAATGTCCACATTAGTAGGCAACACAGTAACAGGCTGTTGTTCATTTTCTATATATGTACTATATATCTATATATGTTAAGATGTTGGACATCTGATCAGAAGATTGAGAGTTCAAATCCCAGCACCACCAAGCTGCCACTGCTGGGCCCTTGAGCAAGGCCCTTAACCCTCAACTGCTCAGTTGTATAAATGACATAATTGTAAGTCGCTCTGGATAAGGGTGTCTGCCAAATGCTGTAAATGTAGCTAGTAAAATTAGCATCCTTTGCTAATCTGCCAGTGAAGCTAGAACAAAGTCTAGCATGTAACATATAAAGCAAACTATATTATATAAATATATTTTAAACAAAAGTGGTGTGTATACATTGTGTAGTGGGCTGTAGGCTGTATATTTTTATTCCTCATATTAATTAAAAAAAAACAGTGGTGACAACAGTAGCATTTACTACACACCCACAAGGTGGCACGAACATCTTGCTAGTTTGATCACAGGTTTATCTGCAACAGTTTAGAAACAATGCAATATAGCTGCAAAATTCTCTCATGCCCCACAACTTCACCCATAGCAAATCTGCACTCCTCTGCTGAAACATTGACACCTGCGGCAACTTTGATTGCATGCCGCCGGCTTAATTGTTCAAACACCATTTTCTCCCGGGCCGTGATAACACCCAGCAAGGAAAACACACCGCCAACTCTGCTAATCACACTAATAAACCAAAACATGCTCCATATAATGGAGCTAACAGAAGCAACAGGAATCAAAATGATAAATTATAAATAAATAGAGAATAAACACAGAAAAGCACAATTATGCAAACTCAAAATCAGAGAACGCACTTTCTCAAATTGTGGGACAGATACAGGGACAGGAAGAGAAACAGACAGACAGGGAGAGGGATAGACAGAGAGAGTGGGGCGGTCAGAGAAAAGAACTGTTAGACCCGATAGAGAAGCATAGGACAGACTGGGACAGGGACTGACAGAGAGAGCAATGGACAGAGATGGGGACAGTTACAGAGAGATACAGATAGAGGCAGGGACAGACAGAAAGCAGGACAGTCAGACAGAGGGATAGATGAAGACAGAAAGATGGAGAGAAGGACAAACAGAGAGAGGGACAGAAAAAAAGGACATACAGAGAGAGGGGCAGTCAGAGAGAGAAGACAGAGAGCAGGAAAAAACCCAGAGACACAGAGAGGGACAACCAGAAAGAGGGATAGAGAGAGAGACATAGAGAGGGACAGTCAGAGAGAATGACAGAAAGAGACAGACAGGGAGAGGGAAAGACGGAGAGAGGGAGTGACAGAAAGACACAGAGAGACAGACAGAGAGATAGAGGGAGACAGAGAGAGGGATAGACAGAGAGGGACAGAGAGGGGGACAGACAGAGAGTGAGATAGAATGAGACAGAGAGGGGGACAGAGAGAGAGAGACAGGCAGAGATAGAGAGAGGGACAGAGAAAGACAGACAGAGAGATAGAAGGAGATGGAGAGAGGGACAGACAGAGAGGGGGACAGACAGACAGGGGGAGAGAGAGAGACAGAGGGACAGAGATAAACAGAGGGGCAATCAGAGGGTGGGACACACAGACAGAGGGACTACTTATTGAATTGCACTGAATTGAATGAAAAGGTAGTCAGGACTAGCCATGTCTTAGTGTGGGGACAGAATTGAGGAGACGTGACGGAATGTGAGCAGCACAGCAAGGACAGTTCTACCCAATAAGAGACGATGACATTTAAAGGACATTTAACTCCGCACCACACATGGAGCAGTGGAATATTACAGTGTTTGAAAGGAGCAGAGTGTTTCTAATCGATTAGTGCAGGAAGACCTCACTGTGACTGAGACAGACTTCAAAACATCTTTCTGTCTCTTCAAGTGCAAAACACACAGCAAGCAAATCGCATCAGATTATCTGAATTCATCACATCAGGCTATGGAGCTTTATTAGGGTGCTTCATGGCTGAGAACAGATATTTTCATGAAAAAGCATGAAAATTAGGGCTCTGGCACAGAAAGAAGGAAGGAAGGAGCAAACGGATGAAGAGAGGAACGGAGGAGAGAAAGAGAGTTGTTAGGTGTGTGTGTGTGTGTCAAATTAGTTTACATATTTATAGAGAAAGAAAGAAAAACAAACAAACAAAAGAAAGAAAGAAAGGAGGGTGAAACATTGGATAAAAAGAAGAAGGAAAAGGATAACAGAAGAAAAAGAAAGAAAAAAAGAACCAAAACTAGAAACAAAAGTGGAAATAATTAACAGGCAAATGAAAAAAAGGAATGAAAGGAAATAACAGAGAGAAAGATATGAGACAAAGATAGAGAATAGCAGAAAGAAAGAAAGAAAGAAAGAAAGAAAGAAAGATCACCTAAATCACACCAAACCATATCAGATGAGACCAAGGCAGAACTTTTTTGGCAAACAAGACAGCTCATCACCCAATGAACCCACTATACCCACAGTGAAGCATGGTGGTGGCAGGATCATGCAATGGGGGATACTTCTCTTCATATAAAGAGGGGATATCATATAGACACATATACATAGAATCATGGATAGCTCCAAATACTTGTGGAATGACTTGAAGAGGGCTGTGCACAGGAGTTCCCCTCACGATCTTATAGCTCTGGAGCACTTTTGCAAGAAAGAGTGGAATAAAATGGCCAAATCAAGATGTGCCAAGTTGATAGACTCTTTCCCAAAAGGCCTGAGTGCTGTATTACAAGAAAAAAGGAAAGTAGACAAGCCTAGTTTTGCCGGCTGCATGTATATCACAGAATGTCCTTGGTGATTAAAACTCAGCTAGCTAGACTACTCGTTTCAACTACGCGTTTCAACAATGGGACTCAGTCAGTGAGCAAAAATACCTCTTCCAGGCCAGCAAAAAAAAAGCTCATTGCATGAAGGCGCATGAATGAATTGCATTACATTAACACAATTTTATTTTCTTACATCCAACATGATTTGATGTAAGATATGTGTATTTCAAAGCCTTAAATAAAATCACTCACCCCACTATAGTTATTTCCTCCTGTCAGTGCTAACATCTTTGCAAGATTTTATAATGTTATTGGATGATGTTTATACTATGTGAATTGATAACACTCACCCTATATAATTCAGAGTAATTAGAAATTTGTTTAAATTAATTTTAATATAAGCAAATAAATCAGTTTTGATGAAAACCTTAGTCAGTCATTCATTCAGTATTTCATTCAGTCAGTCATTCAGTATTTCATTCAGTCATTCATTCAGTCATTCAGTCAGTCACTATTTCATTCAGTCAGTCATTCATTCAGTCACTATTTTATTCATTCAGTCATTCATTCTGTCAATCATTCAGTCAGTCAATCAGTCAGTCAGTCATTCAGTATTTCATTCAGTCATTCAGTCAGTCATTCAGTCAGTCACTATTTCATTCATTCAGTATTTCATTCAATATTTCATTCAGTCAGTCATTCAGTCAGTCATTCATTCAGTCACTATTTCATTCAATCAGTCATTCAGTCAGTCATTCAGTCAGTCATTCATTCAGTCACTATTTCATTCAGTCATTCATTCATTCAGTCATTCATTCAGTATTTCATTCAGTCAGTCATTCGGTCATTCAGTCAGTATTTCATTCAGTCAGTCATTCGGTCATTCAGTCAGTCATTCAGTCAGTATTTCATTCAGTCAGTATTTCATTCAGTCAGTCATTCAGTATTTCATTCAGTCAGTCAGTCAGTCATTCATTCACTATTTCATTCAGTCAGTCATTCAGTCAGTCATTCATTCAGTCAGTCATTCATTCAGTATTTCATTCAGTATTTCATTCAGTCATTCAGTCAGTCATAGTAAGTCATGAAGTAAGTCAGTCAGTAAGTCATGAAGTAAGTCATAAAGTAACTCAGTCAGTAAGTCAGTCAGTAACATTCAGTATTTCATTCATTCAGTCAGTCAGTCAGTCATTCAGTACTTCATTCAGTCATTCAGTCAGTCAGTCATTCAGTCAGTCAGTCAGTGAAACTGCCTCTTCTAGGTGCTCTTCAAAACAGTGCTTTTAAAGTGTTAGTTAAAGGGTTGTGCACAATAATGCAACCAGTCTATTGTAAGATTTTTTTTTCTAAAAGGTTTCTATTTGTTTTTCACTTGAATTTTGTTGGCTGCTATATCACATTAAAGGTGAACTGGGGACTCTGGAGCTGTGAGGCAACAGCGCTACCCACTGCGCCACCATGCCGCCCGTTTTTGAAACTGTAGATGAGTAATGTGTGTTTGATAGCTGATGAAAATGAAAATGGCAATGCACTCAGACTTTTGGACCCGATTGTATGACAGTTTCATCATAGCATGTTGCTTTTAAGGAACCAAACCCAGATATGTTCTTTCCTCCACTACAGATTCCTGGACTTTGATGTGAATGGGCCCTGCAGTCATTTCTTCCCTGATTCTCTCCTCGCAGAGATGAAACGAGGCAGTGTTTGTGTCTCTTATCACTCTGAGTGTGTCGGGATTTCTAGAGACTTGGCGCTGAGCTTCGCGCCGCTAGAAACAAGGCTCCACTTTCCAATAACGTGACCTTGCGAAAGCCTCTGTCTCTGTGTGATTCAGTTTTGAAGCCCTTGTTTGATTCCCTGTGCTTAAATAAAACATGCAGTGAATCGCCAGAGGGATGGAAGATACGGAGATACGGAGAGACCCCCTCCTGTCAGCACCATAACAAGTTCCCTCTGCTGCTGTGTTAATTGGCCATCGCACACGTATACGCACGGAATATTTATCAGTCCTGCAGAGTCCCACAGCATCGCAAACATGTCCCCTTAAGCTGGGTGTGTGTGTGTGTGTGTGTGTGTGTGTGTGTGTGTGTGTGTGTGTGTGTGTGTGTGTGTGTGTGTTGCACACAAAGGTTGAGATAAAATAAGAATGAAAGGAAAAACAGAACAAATAGAGATATGTAGATGTGTAGAAAGAATAAAATAAAAAAGTAACAAAACTAAAAAAAAATCAAGAGAGAGAATAATACATGGAAAGAAAGAAAGAAAGAAAGAAAGAAAGAAAGAAAGAAAGGAAGAAAGGAAAAATAATAGGAAAAGGGAGGTGAAAGAAGAGAGAAGAAGAAAATAAAGAAGGGCAGATGAGACAGAGGATGAAATGAAGGGAAACACTGACAGTAGGTTAAGGCCTTATGAGATTTAGATTACATCAGAGCCTCAACAAGCATCAGCCAAAATGCGGCCTCGTCCCAATTCAGTGTGAAGGCTCTCAGCATGTCGTGAGGGAGGAAGAGGCAGAAAGCGGGACAGGGCCACTCTGATCAGATCCAATTAGATTTTATGGGTCTGAACCCAAGGCGATGCGCTCGAATAAAACAAAACAAAAACAACTCAGGTGAAAATACAATACAGGTGATTTAGTCCACAAATCACAGAAGAGAAACACAATAAGTAGAACTCGATTTATGACATTAATATGAAAAAGGTGCGCTTTACCTTCAGGCTGCTGTATTTTAGATTCAAAGCACAGTCTGAATAAACATGATGTTCTGCGGCAGAATCGGTGGAGAAGCACACCTTTATGTCTAAATGAATTACATCAGCAGTTTCTCAGGACTACAGAAAGTCGCTTATCCAACAGTTCACATTGGACGAAAACTAATTAAAGCTGCTTCCGAGAACAAAGGCGAGGCTTTTAGGAAAAATGCAATTAGAGAGCGGGTGAGTTGTTATCTGAGCAACTGAAAAGGTCAGAACATGTGACGGGTTTAACTCTGAGGCGACATACACGGAAGATTCACTGCAAGGCTTTAGGCATATACTTCCCACACACCATATAATTAAGCACTAATAACTCGTTTCTCAGAACTAACTTGTGAAGTATAAGTGCTAGAAATCTGGATATTCTGTTGCACTCCATTCCATAGCCATATTCTCCGAGGGTACTTGCCTCACTGGGTAGCAATTAGCAAAAAGAAAATATTGGCAGACATTTTAGTGACATCATATGTCATAAATTTTAAGACACTTCATACCTGACATTTGGTACAATAAAAGTTTTTATTTGGGCTTTCATTGGTGCGATGGAAAAGCATTGTCCGGAGATTGCAAGTTTGAATCCTGACGATGCCGCAGCCATCTGTGGTTGGGAGTTCAAGAGAGCAAAACTGGCTATGCTGTCTGGGTGGGAGGGATGGTATACTCTCTCTCCCCCCTGCCAATCACAGCAACTCTAGGCAATCATGGGCATTTGTGAGCTCATGTTTGCAGAGGAGGGTAGATAGCACTTTCTTCTGAGTGTGTTCCACCCTGTGACGCAGCATTAGCACGAGCTGGCTGATGAGTGGGAATTGGCCAAAACCATTTTAGGGATTTCACTTTAGAGAAAAGGGGGCTACATGATCATATACTGTACTGGTTTGTTACCCTTAGTCTGTATTAATGCATTTAACTAGCTCATTATTACATCAGCTATCACTTTTTAGACCTATCAGGTTAGTTTTCCAGGCAATCAAAACATGGAACTGGGCAGCACGTTGAAAGTTTTAGGGTTTAGGATTTGTCCACCCCTGTAAACAAATAGATTACTCTTCAGTTGGTGATTAGCAAGTTTACATTTACATTTACATTTATAGCATTTGGCAGACGCCCTTATCCAGAGCGACTTACATTTATCTTATTTATACAACTGAGCAATTGAGGGTTAAGGGCCTTGCTCAAGGGCCCAGCAGTGGCAGCTTGGTGGTGCTGGGGATCGAACTCATGTTATCCATATAATGTAGCTCCATAAGGTTTGTGAGCATGCTAGCTGGTTTAGTATTATAGTGGGAATGACTTTGGTAATCCATGAACACAGTTATAACTTAACTCACTAACTCAGTCACAGTGACAGTTTGGTTTACCATTTTGTCAGACTTTCACAGAACTCAATCCCAATCCCAATGATGAGATTGTCTATACTGAGAACACCAAATGCAGTGCTGCTCTCAAATATGGCCAAAATAAAGGGGTATTATAAGTGTTGCTGCCTTGCCTTCCAAATCATTCATACTCCCAAGATAAGGGTTGTAAGTCTGCCTGTCTGAGCTGCCTTCAAACTGGATCGCAGTGAGTGAAAGTAGGGTACAAAATACTATATAGCAGTTCTCATGCACTTGATTAAAAAGTGGTGATGAAATATGGGAATATGTCTGAGGATTCTTTAGTGAGATATTCAGCTCTTACCATCCATCTTTTCTTTTCTAAGCATCAGGCAGCAGTCTCAGCAAACATTGGAGCTTGTCAAACGAGGCATTCTGTTGCATGTTCCAAATAGTAGATAGTAGTAAAGCCAGCATTTAAAGTAGTGCTAAATATTTTATTCCAAGTGTTACAGTCACCCTGGACAATTTCATGCCCCAACACTATAGAACTTCGTCATGGACTACCATTGAGTACAATTGAGTAAGTCTCCATGGATACCACTTATTTGTGACCATGTTTCTGCCTTATTAACCCTCAGTGTATATATAACTCCAGTAGTTCAGTATTACTTGTGAAGTTTTAGCATTTTATCAGGCAGTTACAATTACTAAGTGGTTTGTTACTGTCTTTTGGCATTACTTCTATGGTTGTTATAGTCACTTGTTTTTTTAAACTTTGCCTCCATCTCGCAGTTTTGGATTTGCC
>JAKKZN010000017.1:17116572-17128854 GCA_033441825.1 Pangasius elongatus
CATTGACTGCAAAGGATTTTCATCCAAGTATTAAAATTATGGTTATATTTACAATTATGTCACTTTGTCCAAATACCATTGAGCCCCTGAAAATGGAGGTACTTTGTTTAAAATGGCTGTAATTCCTAAATGGTAAATGCCATATCATATTTTTGTGGAACCTCTTAAAACAAAACTGAAAGTCTAAACTTTGATCACATCTGGATTGTTTTTTTTTTTTAAATCCATTGTGTATGTGTGTGTGTGTGTGATGTAAGGAAAATATGTTCGTTTTTTATTTATTTATTGATGAATGACATGTAACACTTTTAATGCACATTTAACATCCACAAGACAAGGTCATTTCTTTTTATCACTAACTTTATAGCAGTGATGAACAGTCATTCCCTCACCAGCCTTTCTTTTTTCCTCTAAGTTAACAAGAAAGAAAACACAGCTTGTCATGTTACTGAGAAACCGGAAAGCGTAAACTCTTCTGTCCTGAAGATTTCCTCATGCTGGGAAACTTTATAAAGCACCGTGACTGTTCCACAGTGCTGACCCTCGAGAATCCTTTCATAAATGTGACATACATGGCATAAACTTCACCACATCAACAAATATGTGTTTTTCTTTGTTGGATTATGTGGAGCATCTGCCAAACAATGAGCTGTTGCTATGGAAACAATAACATTAGAATGACTGCAATGCTATAAGCCTATTGTCCATGTTACAGCTGGACCTGCTGTCTGAGCTGTGTGGTTATATAAATCTGACCAATCAGATTCAAGTGCACTGTGATATATGGTGAATTGATTAATTGAATCTTCCCTGTATATGTCATAATTGTTTGGCATGCATGGAAGAGATATATATATTATCATACTGATACTGAGATACTGTAATACTTGTGACACTTTATTATTACAGAAAAATTAAGAATTCCATAGCAAATGAATGCTTGGTCAGCTGATCTATTAAATCGTGGCTACGTTTTCTGTAAGGAAAAGCACACAATCAAAACATGGGACCAATTCATTCATTCTAAAACTCAAAATGTAATAATGAAAGCAGTGAAAAAGTGCATCACACACATTGCAGTTTCATGACTTGATGTGCTGGATCAAGTGCTATTTTACAGGATGTGCTGGATCAAGTGCTATTTTATATTTAGCAGCTAATAAATGTGTGTGGAACCCTTATTACTATGGAGATTTGCAGTGATCATATGACTAACACGATCTTCTCTTGTTGGTCTACATTTATCCTTTTTTTTCCAAGCTTAAAGGAAATTGCTTGTCTTTAAAGGTCATAACTGAAACACTGCTGAGAGTGATACACAAAGAAAAGGCTAATAATATTAGCTTTTATATTAAATAAGAGTATGATCATTTGAACTAAGATAACAGAGATGTCAAGCGACTCTTGAAAGAGTTTATGATGTAAACATAGCTATGAATTTTAATAAAATGCCTTTTGCCCTTACATATTTCAGCTGAAAGTCTGAAAGTCCAAATTTCAAGAATTTTCACAGGCTACTGCACACATAATCCTGTCTGTTTGTTCTTGTTGTCCTTGGGCAATATTTTAACTGTAAATGAATCCCAGTAATATGTGATACAGCCTTCAATTTTTTTCAAAAATAAGGAACAGTGGAAGACATCTGTCCTTATACTCCCCTCTAAATGGGACAGCATTTATCACGAGAGCACAAACGCTGCTGCTCAGGAATACTGCCTACTTACACCAAGATGGCCTCCTTCTGAAAGTAATACGGAGATAGTGAATAAATTCAACTGTCCATGATAACACTACTGTGTATGTATGTATAATTTCATGATATATACATGATTATCAGCACATAGTAGTTACAGTATCATGACTGCATTCTCGATTGAAGAATGCTCATCCCAAAACGATTTATTCTACTATTGCTCAAGTTACCCAAGACAAAACCCCTCATAGCAAATAAAAATATATACTAAATGGACAAAAGTTTGTGGACACCTGACCATAACACCCATATGTGGTTTTGGACAGCCCAATCCAGATTTAGTCCCCCTTAACTGTTATAATAACCTACACTCCAAAAGTTATTCACTAGATTTTAGGGTGTGGCTTTGGGGATTTGTGATCATTTAGCCACAAGAGCATTAGTGAGGTCAGGAACTGATGTCAGACAATAAGACCTGGTGTGTAGTCAGCGTTCCAGTTCATCCCAAAGGGGTTCAGTGGGGTTGAGGTCAGGGTTCTGTGCAGGACACTTGAGTTCTTCCACTCCAACCTTGGCAAACCATGTCTTCATGGAGCTCGCTTTGTGCACAGGGGTATTGTCCTGCTGGAACAGGTCTGGGCTTCTTAGTTCCAGTGAAGGGAACTTGTAATGCCACAGCATACTAAGATATTCTTCTGTGCTCCAACTTTGTGGTAACAGTGTGGGGAAGAACCTTATATGGCTGTGATGGTCAGGTGTCCACACACTTTTGGCCATACAGTGTATCTGAAAATCTTAACATAGCTCTGACATGAAAGGAAACACAGTCTTCATCTACAATACATACCTACAACAAACCAGAAACACATAGCGATACATTAAACATGTTTGAGTGGTCAGATTCAGACAAAGTTATGAATTTATGGAGTTCTTATTGTATTCTAGCCTCTACTCAAGGCATTTCCCACCAAATCCTGAAATAGATCTAATATCAGGCCATTAAAGAACCTTGTCTCTCTTTGTACTGCATAGTTCTATCTATTCTCTCAGTTTTTCAATCACCATCATACATGATAATTGTGCTTTAATAGCCAGGTAAGTGCCCCAAGAATGAACTGCTTTATAGTTAGTCTGTAAACCCTTCCTTGACTGGCGGGCTGCGCCCAGCCTAATTACCAGCAAATCTTGCAAATAAACCCAGTGATGTACAAGGGGGCGGCGGCTGATTGTCATTAAGGTTCCTCTAATTAACTGAAGACATTGTAATTGCGGGTGAAGGTGCCCGCTGCAGACGTGTTGATAGCAGGATGAGGACAGGGCCAGGAGAAAGGTGGAGGGGGATTAGAATGTGACCAATAGTCGATGTCATTCGGTGCCATATTGCATGGGTAGACTGACAATTAGTGCATTAATAACAAGAAAAAAAGACATGGAGTCATTTATGTTCAGCTTGTCTTACTCCTCCTTTCATCATCATCATCACAATTATAATAGAGGATTTTTTTTTTCCATGGATAGTGTTTAGAGGTACTAAAAATACTTTGGACAAGAAGTGGCCTTTATAGTGATGAGGACACAGTGGAGTGTGAGATGAAATGTTTGGGATGACACTGTGGTCTTTGTAGTAAATAGAGTGTGGTTTGGGACACAGCCACAGTGAATTGATGCTGGTAAGCCATTTTAAAGTGGGTTTATTTAACCTACATAGTAAATAGAATGTGATTTGGGACATATCCATAGTGGACTGGTGTTGGATAAGTATTTGTAACAGTGTTTATCTGGCCTATATAGTGAATAGCATGTGTGGTTTGGGACATGTCCACAGTGGACTGATATTGGAGAAGCATTTGTAATAGTGTTTATCTGGCCTATATAGTGAATAGTATGTGTGGTTTGGGACATGTCCACAGTGGACTGATATTGGTGAAGCGTTTGTAATAGTGTTTGTGGCCTACATAGTAAATAGAGTGTGGTTTGGGACACATGCATAGTGGACTGATGATGGTGAGGCATTTGTAACAGTGTGTATGTGGCCTATATTATGAATAGCATGTGTGGTTTGGGACATGTCATTAGTGGACTGATGATGGTGAAGCGTTTGTAATAGTGATTATGTGGCCTATATAGCAAATAACAAGTTTTCGGGACATGTCCCCAGTGGACTGATGATGGTGAAGCTTTGTAATAGTGTTTATGTGGCCTTCATAGTGAATAGATAATGGTGAGCCATTGGCAATGTCATTTGTGGCTGGATCTAGACCTAAATCCCTAAATCTGTTCCCTATTCTAGTGTGCACCATAGAGCTTCAATGCTGGGACTAGTGAGCTTTTAAAATTCTATCTGAGCTTCTGGTGCATTACCTAATTAGCGACATGAGAAAGTAGATCGCTGACAGCTGGTTTGTCTCTTCAAACCACAGAGCCATGAGCTCATGTTTTATGCCACGAGGAGAAACACAAGACTGGTTAAGGAATGAGCCATCAGACACAAACACAATCCTCAAGTTGCCAGATTTACCTTTCCACATATAGTGTAACAGAATGATGGCCATTAATATAAAAGACAATTCAAAAACCTTAGTTTTTTTTTAAATGCAGTTTATTCAAACTACTGAAAATTGTTCTGATCTTCACATTAAATTATTTTATCACAAACATACATTAATTGCAGAGCAAATACATTGGCTTAACATTTTAACAGTGCACTTCAGTTAAATTGGTGTTTTCCTTACTGATTTTCCTTTGTCTTGGCTTTGACACAGAAATATGGCAGTAGTAGGTCATTTTACATGAATTGTAAAAATAATTGCTTTAGACTGTCTGCACAAGCATAGGGATATTTTTCCTCTGTAAGTCTCTCCGGAAAAAAAAACTTCTGTAAATATGAATTTCGGACACAGTGTTGAGAAATCCCTCCTGCACAGTGCAAAGAAGCTGATCTCATTGCTGCCTGAAGCGTCTCAGTTGTACTCCTTTTAGTTCAAACAGAATGGCAAGGAGAAAAGCAGCACAGAGATGGTGCTGCCTCTACTGAAACGATAATAACCCCGCCACCCTGCTCAGATGGGATGTGAGAGTGTATTCACACACCCACTATGCCGTTAATCAATATCTGGAAACGGTTTGGGAGCCATTTCGGGATTGAGCTGGCCATGCCAATCGTGTTTGGTTGATGACAGTTTGCTCTTTAAGCCAGGTTTGTGCTTCCCTTGTTGGCATAAAGCAGACCTCTGGCTCATGGCTCTGTGGTTTGAAGAGACAAACCGGCTGTCAGCGATCTGCTTTTTTAGGTTGATAATTAGATAACACACCAAGAACGAAACAGCTCAGGTGGGATTTTAAGAGCTCTGGCTTTGCAAAAGTCTCTTCAGTTTTCTGGCCACGGCTCTGTCTATCTGTTTGGACTCATCTGCTTCAAACCCCAGTTGTGTAATTGAGTTTTCAAATCGAATTTACCTCCACTTTACACTCCCATGTGTCAAAATAAGTCCTTATTAGAAATTACATTGCAAATGAGATTTAAAAAAAAAAGAGAGAGAGAGAGAGAGGACAGTTTAGATAGCGGATGAGTACTGGAAAGCCTGCCAAATGATTTTAATACGCACGATTCAGGCTATAATAAACTCAAACAGAATGCACGGATCCCTGAATGTATTTTTCTGTGTTGCTTTGCATGGTGTGGAGAGAACGCTATAATTCAAAATGTCATTACAAATAACACATGGGAGATAATTCTTCTGACACAAGCGCATTCTCGCCATTAAACTGAGATCGCAGTAGGTTTCCAGCAAAATGCTTTCATTAGCCGTGTTGCTCGCATTCCGAGACTGCCATTAAGCAGAGGATTTTTATATCTGGGAATGACTAACAGCTTTTCAATTAGCAGCAGAATAAAAAGATGCTTACTTAATGCAAGTACCTGGAACTCCATTTTTTCCCCCTTTTTGATATTCCCAGGTTCTCAGAACCCCATATTCTCAGTGGTTGTATATTCTTAGGGCCCTTTGAAGGGTACCTACATAGGTAAGGAATAAACCACTTAGGGGCGTGTTGTGAATTGAAAATAATCAACGCCCGAGTTACTACTACCACCCAAAACATGATCATTTTCCAATAACAGCACTGAAGTTTTGAAGTGCTTTAGGCTTCTTAGCCAACAATGACAATTTTTTTTTAACTTTTTATCCATTTATAGTTATGTTTAATGTTGTGGAATGTCCACAAAACAAATTTCTTCCTATTTTCACATTTTATAGCAGCTATAAACAAACACCATTCTTCTTCTTCTTCTTTCGGCTTTTCCCTTCAGGGGTCTCCACAGCGAATCATCACTCTCCACCTATCCCTATNAGCTCCATGTCCAAAATTCTCCTACCAATATACTCACTCTCCCTCCTCTGAACATGTCCAAACCATCTTAATCTGGCAAACACCATTCTTGTTAATGAGACAAAAAAAAAAAAGCTTGTCATGTTACCAAGAAACCATAAATGACCAAGCTCCCTTTCCTGAAGATCTTCCCATGGCGGAAAACCGTTGCAAAGTGCTGACACAGGAGACTCCTGCGATAAACGAAGGACAGAAAGCTTCACCATATCAAAGAATATATTTTTTACAATAGCATGTTTTTCAGTTTATTATTAGCTGTAGATTATGTAGGTCGTCCCTGTGTTTGAGCTGTTACTACAGAACCAGTAATGTATCAGAATGAGCACATTAATATAAAACTCTGATTTGTCTTGCAGCCAGAACTACTCAGAGCTGCTTTATGGAAGATTAAGCAACACCTTCTGACCAATCAGATCTCAGAGTTCAGCAGTGTTTTGTGTCAGGCTGCATCACACCCCCAAGGCAATATACCACAGCACTGTTGAATCCTCAAGGTATTACATCTAAAAGAGATGATTATTTAACATGTATGGAAGGAGTCTCCAGTGTCAGCACTTTGTAACAGTCAGTAAGTTTTTTGCCATGGGAAAGTCTTCAGGACAGAGACGTTTGCAGTTTATTGGTAACATGGCAAGCTGTATTAAAACTTCAAGAAAGATGCGCTGTCATTCTCTAATAAATAAAAATTTGTTAGCGTTGACAAAGTATTGGAAAATAATCAGCTTTGTGGAGGTAAGCGTAACTCCGTATAGCATCGAACTACACTGCGGCACCCAGGTGTGGATTTATTTCTCATAATAGCACATCCTGTTGTGTTTTTCATTCCTTATATATTGTATACTAGATTACTACTCCAACATGTGCATAATTAGAGAGTTACTCATTCTTACAGGTCGAGGCATGTGAACACTCATGCATGCGCTTCCCCGCAGTGTCAGCTTATCTCCAATCTGTTTCCTTAAAACCCGAACAAGGGCTAACGTGCCCTCTGAACAGTTCCCTCGGATGCGGTCACTGCCTCAAATGTAAATAATTGAAGGAATCAGGCCATCTAATCAGTCGTGAGCCAGATCAGCCGACTGCAGACTCTGAACTGGAGCCTGCCAAGCCTGAGCTGCATCTCCGCCAAGCCACAAACCCTCGCTACACAAGTCAGGCATTTCAAGTTTGCCTAATTACAGTTTCTTTTATGTAAATATGTAAATGTATGCACATGTTTTATCCATTATCGAAAGGCTGGGTGGTAGATGTTTATTCACGATACTTAATCAGACTAAAATAATATTTGACTCAACCACAGGGCTTAGTGCGCTTCACAGGCATCAGAAATCATAACTCGTGTTTTAAAATAACAAGGATGATTTTGAGTCATTCAGAAATGCGTGTGTTATGAGCGGTTTTCATCTTCACAGCAGTGCAGTGAGCAATAAATATGGCTTGACTACGAATCACATCACCCTCAGGGCCTGTGGCTCGTTTGGGAGTTCATTTCAGAGTCAGGTAAGGTTCAGTGTGCTTATGTGCTAACTCTGGTTCAGTTCCGTCGATGGGAAGATGACGTCTTGAACGCACCGCTGGGCAACCGAGTGATTGCTGAGAAGACATCTTACACTACTGAAGTCTTCATGAAATATTTCTTTGCCTCTGAAAGTGCAAACAGTTTCACTCAGCTCAATAAATTTCAAGCTCGAATCCATTTTGATCACACACACATCAGCCTCATATAACATCACTGAAGATTTTTTTAAGTCAACACTCTCGATAATTATTGACACACAGCTCACTTCTGCCCTAAAATGGCTGTTAATCTGTGTGATTACAACAGCAATAGAAAGTGACAAAACGGAAGCAAAACATCTCTATTGGAGCCACCGTGTTAATGTGATGCGCATATGCCAAGGGGGGTGCATTAAAATTCATGAGAGAAAGGCTAGCAGATTGAATACAAAATATACTGACATGATTAGAATCGCTGAAAGTATACGAACACACACAAGCGTATGATGAGGGCCTCCAATGCCCTCGGGACTCGGAGGAAGTGATGCGAGTCAAAGTACCACGGACATCTGATTAATGTCCTTGTGAAGTAGGTCAAACAGTGGAGCTGAGAGAGCTAAAAAAAAAAAGCTGAGGCAATAAAGATCAGAACCCTTTTAGCTCAATTTACTTTACCGACACCATTAAAGATAGTTTGGATGCATGCTCAATTAATCGGGGTTAAAAAATGGATTACGAGAATGCTTTTCTATGCCTGGTTATGTTAAGAAACCTTGTGGATATTTACACTCACCGTATAAAAATGTGATCTCCGTGACTTTGACCACGGTGTGGTTGATGGTGCCGCATGGGCTGGTTTGAGTATTTTAGAAGCTGCTGATCTCCTGAGATTCACACACAACACTTTCTAGAGTTTACACAGAATGGCGCGAAAAAAACAAAAAACATCCAGTGAATGACATTTCTGCAGATGGAACCGCCTTATTGATGAAAGATTTCAGAGGAGAATGGCCAAACTGGTGTGAACTGACAGGAAGGCTACAGTAACTCAAATAACCACTCTTTACACACAGACAGCAGAAAAGCATCTCAGAACATACAACCTGTCAACAGAAGACACCATCATGTTCCACTACTGTCAGAAATCTCAGCCTACATTGGGTACAGGCTCACCAAAACTGCACAGTTGAAGATTGGAAAAAGGCCAGGCAATGACTTTCACTGAACTTGGAATGAATTCTTTAAATGCTATTTTTTCCATTTTCACTTTGGAGGGTAGCCAGACTTTAAAAACCTCACTTCTGGTTAAGATACATGCTCACCTTTACATTTGAGACCAAGCACAAAAGAAGTGCATATTCTCTAAGAATCACAGGAAAGCTAATATAAATGGCAATTTTAGATGATTTGACTACTGGTGCAAATATTCTTTCACCATAGGCATGTCATTTTTCACACTGGAAGTGACAGAGGCAACATCTTTCGTTTCTTGTGATCATTAGTATAATCAGTGGGCTTTGACTAAATATGCAGACTTTTCCTAACTATTTACTTTTTTTTCCAAAATGCAAATTGACTGAGACACTACCATACTTTCAATGTATTACTGTTGGCTTTAATAGGTGTAAGATGAACAAAATAGAAGTTTTTAATACAGGAATCAAATACTGACCCTATCTCAGGATCACTGGGCATGGGGTAGGAATGTAGGATGCGACGCCAGTCCATCCGTGTAACTTCACAGGAAGTGGCCACTGGGGGAAGCTGTTTGTGAAGGGTGCTTGGACCCCGTAGATCAGCGCTTATGGCTAAATTTATTAGTAGTATTCTTTTTCTTCCCTAACACCTGATGGTGGTGCTATAGCAAAGCAGTTTAACATTTTGGCCAGTATCTCAAGAATCATAAGACCTACAGACAAAATTCTTTTTATATAAGATTCCTTGGCTACAACCAAGCAAAAGTGGTGTCAACAGAAGTTACACTTACTGGAAAGTTTTGGGAGATGGGGGGAAAAAACCATAGAACCCAGAGAAAACCCACACAGAGAACATGCACAAACATTTCACACACAGAGTAACCCCAGGTCAAACCGGTGACCCCAGAGCTGTTTCCAAAACTGAGCCTTTACATACACACCCAAGGAAATTTAAAGTGCTTTGTGGGCTCCCAAGTTGTGCAACTGTTAAAGTTTTGCTCTTTCATTGGCAGAGCAAGACAGCATAATAATTCTTTATAAATTAACTGCTAGTGCCCTACAGTGTGTTTCGTTCTTATTTTAAATAGCATCACATTCATGAATGTGGTTTTCCTCTATAACATATATAGAGATATTAGTGACACAATTTCCCCTCAATCTAAGGGACCTTCGTAACAGCCAACTGATAAATCAGTCAGACTCCAAACAGAAAGATAGATGCCAAGGCCATAAAAAAAAGTCCCCAGTGTCTTTCTTTCCCCAAACTCCTGTATCACTGTGATAAGAACACTGCCAAAGGCTCCAAGGTGAATGTGTATTCAGTGTACATATCGTCTTCGGGCGCGATGCTACTTTTGAGCTCTGTGAGGTTCACATTACTCTGCAAGTCTAAATGCAGCAAACCACAGGCTAAATTAGCCAGCTAAAACCTCCTCTGGCCCTCAAACATCAAAATCAAGCATTTGCAGCTGGTATCATTTTTTATTTGTAGGATTTACAAAGACATGTTGTATTTCCGCATAAAAAATATGCACCCCGCTTGTACTCAATGTTCTATTTACAGATTCACAAAAGCTTGTTCATTTCAGCTGCCCACGAATGCCATGTATGCAGATTGGACTGAAAGCAAACCAAATCTCATCTGTATGCCGATTCTCAATGCTGCTTTATGAGGACAGAAAATTGGAAAATCCCCAAGCTGCCTCTGCTTAACAAATCACAGCTTCCTGGCCAGCCTTACTGAATGTGATCATTTATGAACATTTCTACCACAGTGTTGTTGAATTCTTGATTCTGATAGGTCAGAAGGTGTTGATTCATTTTCTATAACAGCAGTTCTGACAGTAGTTCTGGCTGCAAAAATAGTAGTACAGTAACACCTTACACAGGTACCCGAGGACTTTTACAAATGTGTCATTGTTGATGTGGTGAAGTTCTGGGAGGAGACATTTATTTGGCATTTTTTGGAAGGAGTCTCCAGTGTCAGCACTTTGTAATAGGTAAAGAGATCAAGCTGCAATTTTAAGGCTGGTGAGGGAATGAATTTTTATAGCCGCTATAGCGTATGAGATAACAAGAACTAACTTGTTTCAAAGATACAGTACAGTAGTGTGTAAAAGTCAGCACGTGTGTGTGTGTGTGTGATATGCACACACACACACTTTCCTATAACAGCACCTCCCATCATGTTTTATGCCTTACTGGCTTTCTTCATGCTACTTGTATGCACACAGTACTGTTGGAGGTATTAGCATGCTCTTAGTATTATGTTTGCTTGACAGAATATGACCACCAAAAACTAAACACAGAAAGCCTTAGCATATATTGACTCTACTGTTGTCACTGAGATTCCAGAAGACAAACGATGCATGATAGATGAATAACGATTACTTACTTTCCCTTACTGGCATCACTGAACACTCCTCTGTATTTCTGCTTGGACATATATTGACTGACTGTTTATATATTCATCATTTAGTGGCTTTTGGAGGTAAATGGCTGTGCAAGCTCAATAATCCCCTGAATGACAAATCTATGTGAAATTTAGTAAAATTATTGAATAATGACTAATAGCATTTATACTATTTTATGTAAATTTCTTTGGGCCATGTTGAAAATGGCACACTGAAAGAATTACAGCCTTAACTGCTAAAAGCAAGCTTTCAAAACCCCAAATGACTTAGTAATTTCATCCAATTAAGCCATACATTCACCCAACTAGTCATTTTGCTATTCACGTACGGGAAATTGTACCTCAAATTATACTAAAGGGCTAAGTATTGACAGCTATTCTTCGAGAATAAAAGCCACCAGTTCTTTGAAGAAAGAATATGGAGATTTGCGCTTTAAGCTCTGTAAGCTTCTAAGTATTAAACCTCCTGTCAAGGCTGTCAGGTCTGCATCACAAAATACCAAAATGTGCACTCATTGATCATGTTCACTGCAGATAAAGTCCATTCCGGTCGTTCCTGTCAAAATGTACTGTAATGTTTATAAAGTAATATCATAGAACACACTTTAAAAAAAAAAAAACGATCCTAAAGAAGATCCTAACATGTTCTTATATTACATATATATAGTTGTAAATAAGGAATAGGTATTTACAATGACTCAACCAACTCACTGATGAACTCAGAAGTATACAAAGCTGCCTTTTTTAACTTCATATGCATTATTTTTCAGTTACAATAATTTATTTCTATTAATGCACCAATAAATAAATAAATAAATAAATAAATGCTATTATTATAAATAAAGAAACATACAAATGAAATTTTAAAAAATAATAATCCCACAAATATTCACTCGAAGCACAATTTTCTTAATCAAAATACCCCAAAACTATATGTTTCAGAGCAAAAATGTCAATTATGCTAAAAGTGTTAATGTCAAATCCCCTCACCATTGTGTTTTTTTTTTTAAACCCAGCAGACCTTTTTTTCCCCAAAACGCAGAGATGTAGTAGATGTCTGATTTTGTGCTTTATGTATTTATTTTGTTTACGTA
>JAKKZN010000017.1:17215200-17228412 GCA_033441825.1 Pangasius elongatus
CTTGTTCTCTGCCTGTCTGTATCTCTCATGGTCTTATGTTCTCTCTCTCTCTCAATCTCTCCGGGACACTTCCTCTCACTCTATCTCTCTTATTCTCTCCTGTATCACTCTCTCTTGTTCTCTCTCTCTCTCTCTGTCATTCTCTTTGTCTCTGGTTCTCTCTCATTCTCTCTGTCTCTCTTTCATTCTCTCTGGCAATCTTTCTCTGTTTCTCTCTCTCTATCTCTCATTCTCTGTCTCTGCGTCTCTTGTTCTCTGCCTGTCTGTATCTCTCATGGTCTTATGTTCTCTCTCTCTCTCAATCTCTCCGGGACACTTCCTCTCGCTCTATCTCTCTTATTCTCTCCTGTATCACTCTCTCTTGTGCTCTCTCTGTCTCTGTCTCTCTCATTGTCTCTGGCATACTTTCTCTCTCTCTTCCTCTTTTTCTTCCTCTGCCCCTCTCTCTCTCTCTCTCTCTCTCTCTCTCTCACACACACACACAGAGCTGTAAAGAGAAAGGGCACCCCTGCAGATCGTTCAGCTGTGATATTCCTCCTGCCAGATTCAACCAGGTCAACGTCACCTTCAGAGTCTGGAAGCAGACGTTCATCCACGTAAGACTCACTTCATCATAGAGCCGTCGGGGATCACCGAGACACTTTCAACATTCGATAATTCACTTTCACATATACACTGTATATCTGTTCATATACAGAATGTATGAACATATACAAAGCTCAGGGAGTAGCTGCAATAATAATTTAGCTGTGTAAAAACTAAAACTAATTCTATAAAGCATTTTTTCTAAATAAAAGCAATATTCAACCTACAATTACAATTAAACATGAAGTACTGTATTATCTCTGAAAATAGCTCAAATAAAATCAAGCAGATGATAATCAAGTTCCTTTTCCATTATAATTTTAGAAGGAAAATAGTCTAAATAGTACAGATGTATAGGTAATATTTCCCACAACAGAACAGACTTAAGTATTTATTCGCTATTCATGTCTATTTGAGTTATCACTCATTCTATTTGCAGTTATTTGTATTTCTGTCTTTTTACAGGGCGAGTATTCCAGCCTCTTCTTAACGGTTCACGCTAAATTGGAGAATAAGGGCAGTGATTTCTTCCAGTTAAGCAAAAGCGACGAAAACAGAGAGGTGAGATCAGTGTGTGACTGCTGAGTGAGTGTGCGCTGTGCTGCTTGGCGAGTTAGTAAAAGACGACTCGGCCTGGGAGTTCACACGTACTCTAACATCTGCTTTTTAATCTGTAACATTCAGATCTCACGAAGTTGTAAAGTGTGTCATGAACAGGATGGCAGAAAAATGCAATATTTATCGTAAGTTGCGCTGTTGCAGGTGCGTGTGCAGATCTCAAAAGAGTCCCGAGGTGGAATTCCTTTGTGGATCATCATCCTCAGTATCCTCATAGGACTACTAATACTGGCACTGGTCATATTTTGTCTTTGGAAGGTAAGTGGGATGAATTTAATAATAATAATTAATAATCAACTTTATTTTGTATAGCGCCTTTAAAAAGGCTTCTCAAGGCGCTTTATATAAGAGTATATAACGTATCAAAAAACAGTCAATAATACATTTAAATTATTAATAACAATAATAATAATAATAAATAACAAAACAAAGTAATCAAATAAAAGCAATTCTAAAGAAATAAGTATAAAGAGAAGATTTAAATATACTAAAGGAATACGCTTCTCTAAGATCAGATGGTAATGAGTTCCACAGTTTTGGAGCATAAGAAGAAAAGGCCCTATCATCCATAGTACGCAAACAAGTCTGAGAGACAGTTCAAAGACCAGAACTGGAGAAGCAGAGATCACATTAGACCCATTTAGACCCAGCACAGCACACGTTTTCCTGTACACGTTTTCCTGTCCTGGCCGAGATTCTGATTCAGCAGTCGAGACGAGGATGGCTATGTGAACGATGTTTATCTCAAAGGAAAAGACTGAACGATTGGTTGACTAATGCACACTTAGGCACCCTTTGTGTTTACATGGTTTATAAGTGAATAAACGTCCTCACACAGAACCAGATTCTTCTAATTTAGAGACATGAAGACTTGAACCTGTCAGTCCCAGTAAAGAAGGCGTGGCCTCTGTGCCTATCAGTCACTGTGGAAGATGCACCGTATTAAGACTAGCACTACTTTTATACTACTATTATATTCCCAGAACATTCTCTTGCATTCTCATAACCTGCTGAGTGGATGGTTAACAGGATGCTTTAAACAGTAACAATTACAGTTACTGCTGTAGTAATGTACAAAAAAAAAATCAGCCAATCTGTGCTTGTGTTCAGCTTGTCTAACCTCTTACCTCTGTTGTAAGGACATACACAAGGAACACATCTTATTTCTTTCCATTCCTCCAGCATTATGGATTGAAATTCATGGGTAATGATTAATAATTATATGTGATGTTTGTGGACACCTGACCATCACACCCATATGTGCTTCTTCCCCACAAAGTTGAAAGCACACAATTGTACAGAATGTCTTTGTATGCTGTGGCATTACAATTTCCCTTCACTGGAACTAAGAGGCCCAAACTTGTTCTAATGATGACATGGTTTGCCAAGGTTGGAGGAGAAGAACTCGAGTGTCCTGCACACATCCCTGACCTCAGCCCCACTAAACACCTTTGGGATGAACTAGAACGCTAACTCCATGCCAGGCCTTCTTGCAAGACATCATTGCCCAACCTCTTGTGTACTTGTGGCAGAATAGACACAAATCCCCAAAATCTATTGGAAAGCCTTCCCAGAAGAGTGGACCCTGTTATTACAGTAACAGGGGAACGACTCCATTTTAATGCCCCCATGGCTTTGGCATGGAATGTTCAGTGGTCAGGTGTTCACATACTTTTGGCCATATGGTGTACTTGTAGAGTAGTCATCATGCATATTCACTTATTTGCAGGAGTGTGTTATGATGATGCTTCTTCTTTCTTCTCCAGTTTGGCTTCTTTAAGAGAAAATCAGTGGAAGACATGAAAGAGGATATGAGAGACAGTTAAAGGCTCCAGTCTTCAGGTCTGCAGCCTTCAAAAGCCCTCAGGTCAAACTCACACCCACAGACCCACAGAGACGCTCCGCATTACAGTTTAACAGAATGGACCAGAAGCGTCAACAACATCCACCTGAAGATCTTGATACAGATGATGTACTCTAGGTTGATTGGAATTTCAGGATGGCTTCTCAGCCTTGAAGGTCAGCAGTTGGACTTTGGGTTGTCGTCTTATATATGCGCCATGCTTTATGCCTTTCAAAACCCAGCCCAAGAGCTCCGCATTTTAACATTGGAATAAGCTAGTGTGAGTTATCACTCAAAAATACACTTTCTTTTTTCCCCCAATGTAAACGGCAGATGAACCAATCGGCATATGAATCTGGAATCTGGAATGACTGACAATCGTGTAGGTGTTTTAAACTGTACGATATTAATGGATGCCCCCTGGAAGCCCCGCCCCCTTCTCCCTATCATATGCACCCTCGCCATCTGTCAAAGTAAATGGAGAATATTTGGAGTTCATTACTGTGAAATAAAATCTATCAGTGTATATTACACTTGTATGTATAGCTAACATTAGACAAGTATATAGTGAAAATCCGTTAGCTATATTTATTAAAGATGGCCCCGAAAACTTTTGGCCAGAAGAGAAAAAAGGCTGAAAATCTACAAATAATCATCACAGACATATTCTAACAGCACGCTCAAGCCCACTGCAGTA
Source organism: Pangasius elongatus (assembly GCA_033441825.1). NCBI lineage: Eukaryota > Metazoa > Chordata > Actinopteri > Siluriformes > Pangasiidae > Pangasius > Pangasius elongatus. The sequence goes on from JAKKZN010000017.1 coordinate 17,218,944, forward strand.
GAAACTGGAGTGTGCGTATATACAGAGTTTTATGGTAATCACCAAGCCTTTTTTTTTGCCCCATACAAATGGCGATTACTGTAAAACTCTCATGTATATGTGTATTCCAATTTCTACCATAGATAAGAAATGGATATATTATTCCTGTTCAGGATTAGCAGGTCTGCAAACCCCATCTAGTGCTCTATTACAAACTTAACAGAAATTGTGATATAGTGGTGAATTTCAGCTAAATGGAAATCCAAACCATATATATATAGATATATATATAAACCCTCAAAACTGATCACATCAAATCTTCTCCAATGCTCTGAGGCCATGTTGTCTGATCTAACCATGCCAATGGATATCTTTATTCCAATGAACTAAAAAGAATGGAAAATCCCACCAAATCTGAAGATTCTGTCATATCTTCTGCATCACATTTCACACCGGAGCTTCTTTAATGCCCTTCAGCCATGCCCTCATGTCCCAGCTACACCAATGGAGGCCTTTACATGAATAAACATGTTTTTTTTTATCATAATATATATATCATTTGAGCTCAGTATATAGCTACTGTTGTTTTTTTAAGGCTAACTGACTGTTTTTGGCACATTCCTCTGCGTTTATGAAGCATTTGACACTGATATTCATGACATTCTTCAGGTTTTTCCTCACCTAAGTGCTGGGGGATCTGACTGATTGTACTGTAAATGTATATAAGAGTAAAATTGTATATAGCGCGACGTTTGCAATAATACCTGTAATTTAATGACTATCAGAATGATCGATAACCCCTTGTTCCTATAGTAATACTATAGGAAACACACTTAACTGCAAAGTCCCTTGGGGGGTTCAGATTAGTTAGAATTCAGGTTAGTTTTTAGCAGCAATGGAAAATTTGTAAATTTCATAAAATTGAAAACATTTAAAAATTGTAAGTCTGCCCCTGTTTTTTGCTTTTTAATTAGTGCTTGTTTTTTGAGTTTGCTCACAAAAGAACCTACTATTAACAAGTGTAATGCAGTGTACATGTTTTCCAGCTGTTTTTTTTTTCTGCTTTATAATATTGTATAGTTTTTCCATCATTGTTTCAGCTCAGTGAAGGATGTATGTTTTGATTAACAGCCATGTTTGGGGCAGAATTCATTTCCATGAATAAAATCAGCTAGCTGACATAGCACCGACCTGAAGGTCATCCACCGCAATAAAGGCTCATTTAATGTTAAAATGCTACCCAATTATATACAATGATAAAAGCATGAAGAGAAACAAATCAAGACCAAAATTGCGCATTTAGATCTGAGACACAACCAGAGACTTAAGTACGATTCAGAAGTCAGGAAATAGTTATGTATGTGAGGTGGAGTTTGCCTGAAACGGAGGCATATATTTATGCTTTTGGACTGTAACAACACTCTAAACCAATATTAAACATATAAATCTGATGCAGTGGTGCAGCGGGTAGCGTTGCTGTCTCACTGTTCCAGGGTTGCCCGTTTGATCCTGAGCTCAGGTTATCATCTGTGTGACGTTTCACATGTTCCCTGTGTGTTTGTATGGGTTTCCGCCAGGTTCCTTGGTTTCCTTCCACTGTCCAAAAACGTGCAGATAGGTGGACCGGCTATGCTAAATTGCCCTAGGTGTGTGTGTGCCTGTGTGTGTGTCTGTGTCTGTGTGTGTGTATGGTGTCCTATGATGGCCTGGCTTCACTCAGTCTTACCAGGCTTGTTACCTCTGTGACCCTTACACAACCCAAATAATAGGATGTGCAGGATCAGGTGCTATTCGGCAACTATTCATACACCAATATATTAGTGATATACTAGACTCCTTTTAGATTTAGTTTGATCCTTGTCATTTCCTTATGTGTTACAATTCAATTAGAAAAGAAAAAAAAGACAGTTTCCTTCTTCAGTCAGTATTTTCTATCCCTGATCTTTCCTGTCTTAAAGGCATGTGTTAGTGTTTAAAGGTGGTGGTCTAGATACTATTAAAAATCCTGTCTCTGATGCCTCTACTGAAGAAAATCTGGCAACCTTGGAAGCATAAAATATATACAGGTATTTTGGATAATAAAATCAAACTTTAGCGAATGCTTAACTCAGCTCTGAATACGTGTAACCTTCCCTGTGGAAATGATATCAATTTTGGATGTTGACTCTGAATGCAGCCTTTTATAAATAACAGGACACCTCATGACTGCATCAGCTCGTCAGCTCAACTGAATGCTAGTAACGAATTAACTGATGAATTAATTAACTTCATTAATGGTATATGACGTGTGCATTTCTTTAAGTGCTGTTGTTTTCTTATAAAGACAGGTTTTTACATTTCTTTCAACCAAGCTACTGTTTGTATGACATCACTCTTCTGCTCCATGTCACCAAATGTTTCGGGAATTTCAGCTGCCTACAAATTTGACATAATTAATCCGAACATCAATTACGTTTAATTGAGGTAGTCATGTGACTATTGTGTTGTACAATCCATTGTTGTGATTCAGGATTTTTTTTAAAACATAATGTCTGAGAACTGAAAATGCATTTTAAAAAGGCAAAATGTCTCAAATGAATTAATGATTCAGTTATTCACGTCTAGATTGTGAAAAAAAAACTGTATAGCTGTTTCTGTGATTGTGTTTTTTAGCATTTTTGATTCAGCCTTTTATTTATTTGTCCACTTTCTTTCTTAAAAAACACACACGCTATGTTGAATTTTGTTTGGTTATGTTATATATGCGCTCATCCCCATTGGCTTCAGCACTCCACTTCTGCAAGCACACGTATTAAAGAAAATACAGGCACGTTTAGGGTGTGAGAAAGAGATTTTTTGTTTAAAGTCACTGCTGTGAACCAAGTAATGCACTGGTTTTGTCATACTGTGTATATATTCCTCTCGTTAGCACGGATTTGAAAAGGATTGCACATTATGTCTGGAACAATATGCACATGAAATAAATACCTGTTTTTTTTTTTATGAACTCCTGCATGTGTGTGTGTGGGAGAATGAATGAAGTACTAAATGAGGAGAATGGTATGCTCTACCAGTGAGTAGTGTGAAATGTTTTGCTCCATTTTGGACAAGACTTCAGATCTAAGCAAACTTTGCCTGCAAGATACAACACTTTTCAGTTTCATTTCATTGCTACTCTCTGAAGCAAGCTACACTCAGAAACACAATATACAGCCAAAGGTTTGTGGACTTCGGCCATCGCGCCCATGTGATATGGGTGCACCTTATCCCCACTGAACACCCATGGGAAGAACTGGAACGCTGACTGATTCCCACAGCCGCACTCCAAAATCTAGTGGAAAGCCCAGAAGAGTGAAGGTTATTATAACAGCAAAGGGGAATAAATCTGGAATGGGATTCTCCATGGTGGTCAGGTGTCCACATACTTTTGGCTGTGTAGTGTAGATGTATCAATACCATTTTTTTTTCAGAGTGAGTATAAGTACATGGTATTTGTTAATCATCAATACTGACACTGAAACGAGTAATCTACCGAGCATTAAGCAATACTGGTCCCGTGGAACATTTTATTTAGCTGTTTATGTTGGTTGCTGCCTTGTGCTGCTAGCAATGAGTTTTATGTCTAAGATGTTATAACATTTAAACGGTACGTCTAATAGAAAGCGTTCAGAGCAGTGTCCTGAGCGTGGTCATAAAAATGAGCACAAGCTGCCAAGAACTGCACCCTGACTCACGTGCAAAGTGTAGACCCTGCCCAAAGGCACGTGTCTCAGCGCTTTTGCAGACATAAAGCGCTCTCGGTTTTTCTGCACACTTACAAATACCTTTGTTGTATAAATGCCGTAAGATGTTTTATCAGGGTGCTTGTATTTTAGGAAGATGCTGTAATTCCTCCTCTTGACATTTTCACAGAGCAGTTTGAGGTCAGAGCTTTGAATTCTCTTATTAATCGTGAAATATGCTCAGATCGCCGCCATTCCATAGTGTCTGCTCTGTTCATTAGCATGACGACATATAGGCTTACGTCAGCTAGCGTGATGTGTATCAGCGTTTTTTGGGAGTACAAGAACGGGTAAGCATCTGTACCCAAAATTAGCAGAAGAAGTCAGCTGCAGTGAGTCATTTGGCCTTTTCCAAAGTATAATAATATAATAAAAGTACAAATTCTCAACAATTGGGTAAAAGTATTTTATCGAGAGTGTGAATGAAAGATAAATTACAAATATGTAAATAAAACAAACAGGTTAAACTAAAGAAGAAATGTACAATAACGTAACAAATAGAACAGCGTAAAAAACATTTGAAAGTGCTCAGTAAATCTGTGAACTTAAACTAGTCAGAGATTCCTCGACTGGGTTCGTAAACACAGAAAGCCCATTCCCCACAGATAGTGATGATCTCAGTGTTCTGGACAGTACATGTGAAAATCACACACACAGTTAGACAGGAGCAAGACATTGACGACAGTTGAAACTAAAGGTGTGCGTCTGTGGTTTTGAGTTGTGATCATTGGTTTTAGAAGGTATAAAGCGACGTGTTTACATTATCGGCGGCCATTTTAGTGCCACTGCAGCCAAAGATGGCCAACGACAAGGTTCTGGCAACGTGTTAAAAAAGCATTTAAACAACAAAAAAAAAATAAAACAGCTGCTACAACACTCGTCTAAAAGCCACCGATAGGAGGATGGCATAGGATGACGCAAACCTCAAGGCACAGCTACAAGTACAGTAGTGGTCATTGCGAAAACTAAACAAAAAAAATCTGATTTAAAAGAAGACTGGAAGCAGAGAGGATGCGTTTTTTAATGTCTCACCATTTCGTCATGGCAGGATGAAAAGAAACGTGGCACAGAAACCAACAGCTTCCTGTATCCTTATTACACAAAGCACGCGTTGAGGAATGGACATTCCGTGTTGTCTGTTATTTTCCCCAGCCAGCAATTTCAAAACCAAACTCCTCTTCTTCACCTTTTAAAGCACCCTTTTCTGTAAATTCTAACATTGCTACAATTGCTTATTATGCTGAGTATTTTGTTTTTCTGTTAATGCATCCATTGTTTCCTGCACAATCCATATTGCATTGAGTGATCAGCAGAACGTAGTCATTTTCTTTAATCAATCAAAGATCTAAGCTCTATCTATAATCTGATACTGAGAACATGTTACTACACATTCTTGGCATAAGGATTTGTTAGGACATATAAAGTAGGTAAAGGAAAAAAACTAGATAAAGCCCGCTTAAACCGCACAGTGAAAACCTGCTTGAGGTAGAGGATCTTAAAAGTAAAGTGTCAGGGTTAGTCATGTGTTTTTTTTTTTCTTTCCTGAAAAAGAAAAAGCTAGAAAACAGTCAAAAGCACAATTAATTGCATTTAGTCTCTTAGCATCCTTTTTTTTTTAAGCCACCACTTATATAAACACAAATGTAACAGGATTTATATACACGTGTATATAAATAAATGTGGAGTGCTGATGTGAAGGTGTTTATGTTTATAGTGTCTATGTGACAGAATGTGACCAGGCCATCATAGAAGATATCACGACCCAGTTCTGCATACAGTCCGTGGCACTACACAGTCCAAAGTCCATTCTCCAGAGTAGTAAAACAGCAGATAGGAAGTAGTTTCCCCAGACATCATCGACCGACAGCAAGGTGTGAAGCAGTTGCCTTCCATTTCAGAAACAACCCTCACAGGAGCTTGTTTTTTTTTAACTCGTTTTTCTTGATGGATGCAGAAAATGTGCACCCATGTCTGCTAAGGCGTCAAGTGACCTTTTCCTGGTTATAAGCTTCGTGAAGTGTCTCGTTTAGGACTTACGTCCCTCCTGCTGGATCTTCATTGGCTGCTTGTAAAGTTCTCGCCAGAAACTCCAGCAGCATGTATTTCCAGTAGATCAGATCTCCAAGCGTACGCAACTGGAGCGCGCATTCAGCCACCACTGACTGCTCTAAAAGGAAGAGGGGGGAAAAGAGACACAAAGTTAACAACTAATTTGGATAATCCTGTAATAAGAATTTAGCAGAAAAATCCCATTCATTCATCTTCAGGTAGCTGCTTTATCCTGATCAGGGTCACGGTGGCTCCGGACCCCTATCCCGAGAACACTGGACATGAGGCAGGGACATACCCCGAATCGCAAGGCACACACACACATTCACACCTAGGGGCAATAGAGTATAATATTTCCTTTCGAATTTTCCTATTACTATAAAACGTGTGAAATACCTCACATCAAAAACTAATCTAAGGCAGCTAACAAATCAGAAGATTAAAAAGTCACATGATGTTGCTGCCTCACAGCTCCAGGATTCGATCCCGAGCTCAAGTTACTGTGTGTATTCAGTTTCTGTGCATGTTCTTCCTGCGTCTGTGTGGGTTTCCTCCAGGTTCTCCGGTTTCCTCTAAAAGACACGTGTGGATTGGCTATGCTAGATTGCCCCTAAGGCGGAATGAGTGTGTGAATGTGTGTGTTGGCGTCCCATCCAGAGTGTATTCCTGCCTCGCACCCAGTGCTCCAGTGCCACCGGGACCCTGACCAGGATAAAGCAGTTACTGAAGCTGAACAAAAATAAAAATATGTCTAGAAAAAAATATACAAGTATAAAAATTATATGTAAAAATATATACACAACATTACACATCCATAGCCCTGGAACAAGTAATAAGTGCAGTGCCTTTGCTTTACACTTATTGTTTTGTTTTTGTGGACAGAGAAAAGAAAATTCAGGAAAAATGGTACTTAAAAAAACGCATCTGAAAACACATCATTAATTTCTTTTGTTCATGACGAACATGATGATTGTTGTTGTTGTTGTTGAACAACAACTATTACTACTTCTACAAAGAACAATAACAACAACCGCAAGAAGAAGAGAAAGAACCGTATCAATCCTGCCCGCTCTTCCTTTCAAACCATCATAATAAAAGTAGCTACTAATAACAAAAGAAACACATAACAATGTTACTGTTCATCCTGTTTACCTTTGCTCGCCATTTTCAGAAGTAAATGTAGTCTTTGTGTTTTTGAGAAGGCAGGAGAAATGCTCTGTCTCTCTTCGAGTACCGGAGAAAAATAAGAACTCGGACGATTCAGTTCCGCTTATACTGGCAGCTATTTCTATCAGTTATATTTAGAAGGTGTGCGCTCCAAACAACTCCAAAGTGAACACAGAGTGCACTAGACAGGGTGCAGAAACAATCGAGTTCAACCCTACCTAGTGAACGTACACAGAAAGTGGAAATAATTTGAGCTTTGAGTCTACGGTGTTATGCAACTGACTGAGTGACGCATTCATTGTGAGACGACTGAGGATTTCCCCCACACACGTCACTGGAAACATCGTTGCAGGCTGTTTGCAGTTTCTCTTCTTAGTTTCCTCAACACGCTACTGAGAAATGATGATGATTTTATGGTTTATTGCTTGCAAATCGTGATTAACAATGCAGGTGTAAGGTTAAAGAACACTTAGAAAGAAAGGACTACATAGAGATACAAGTGAAGTTGTTACTAGGTGCTTAAGTTAAAGGAGAAATCTCCCCTGAACGATATTACCCACAATGCAGTTTGACCACCGGTTGCTAGCGGTGCAGTCAGGCTAAAGGTCGCAACTCATTTTTCTGACTAGGAAAAAACAAAGAAAATGCTCCCTCATCTAGGCATTTCGTGCTTGGAAACTTGGGGTGGTCTCCTCAACTCCGAGTTCAGCAAGTGACGTCAAATCAACATGGCTGCTCACAGCATCAACAATAAACAAAGCAGCACGTCTTACCTTTAAATGAGTTATACTATATATATATATTTGTTTTAGATCAATCAGCATACAGTTTGCTTGTTAAATTACTTAACATTGACTATACAGTTAACAGTTTTGCGACAGAAAATATGCATCGCTCATCACAGGTAGCAGGCTAGCTCTTTCAAGATGGCGGCGCGCACAGACGCAGCGGCTCGGCACTCTACTTTCAGTGCTTCGTTTTTGTTATTTTTGTACATGTTTTTCCTAGTCTTAAATACTTTATGTCAAGCAAATAACATCTTACTGGAATTACTTACTTTGAGACAAGCATGGAGTCATCATGTTTTTTCCCCACTTTGTACTTTGACGTAGGAAGAAGCAGGAAGTTCCGACTTCCTACTTCTGATGTAAATCAGAAGCAACATTATCCCTCACTTCATGTCTATCTAAGGAAAGTGATGGAGTAGAGTCTTTCCACCTCCTCATCTGTACACTCTGCTCCAACAGATCAGCTTCCAAAGCTTCAACTTTCATGAGAACACCAGCATCAACGCCATCGTGCTCATCATATCGCAGATCACTAACCTGCCGAGACGAGTCTCTGCCGAAACTGCACAAAAAAAACAGCGCCAACCAACAAATTATCGCCACAATCACTAAACACATTCAAATATTTAAATATAAACATATCCAGTGTTTTTAAGAGTTTTTTTTTCTTTAGCAATTTAAGATGCCTCTTTTGTTGAAGAATATTTTTTTGGATTAGGTCTAAAAAAAGAAATTGCAAATATTTTCCATCATACAAAGTGATCTTTGGTGTTATCTAGACAGTGTGCTTATCTCCTGTTGTAGAGATATGGACACTCTGTTCTGAACAAGATCTTGTCCATTAACATGTTGTTGCATGCTTATATGAAGGTCATGTGGTCTGTTCGCAAAATACAGCCGCTTATTATGACAGCATGTATAGGGTTTCAGAACTTCGTGTTCCCTTAGCTTAGATTTTCCTCACTGGGATGCATTTAGAGATTTTGTGAAAGAGTTCCTGAGGTCACCAAGGTTCATACCACAAAACACACTTGTATAACAACTAACTGTATTTGAAAGGCACACTTTAAAATCTGTTTTCTGAGTGATGTCATTGATTTGCTGATTAACTAATTTACATCATGTATCAAATGTTGGGTTCTGTTACGACATTTGGAGGGCAAGTGGAGGGCACGCATTCTCTAATGGAATAAGACAATGTAACTTCATTTGAGTCGAACACATAACATTTCCACTTATCTGCATGTTCATCCTTATATCTAGTTAAGTAGGCTGAAATGTAATGTTTTTATGTTTGGTGTGCATTTTGACTGGGATCCTGTTGGACCCGACAAAAAAGTCACAGGAGAGACTTCCGTCAGGAACAGGTGGGATTGGTCAAAAATTCCTTTGGGAGAAGGTGAGCTTAGTCAGAATTCCTTTGGGAGAGGGTGGGATTGGAAAGAATTCCTTCAGGAGCAGGTGGGATTGGACAGAATACCTTTGAGAGCAGGCAAGATTGGCCAGAATTTCTTTGGGAGAAAGTGAGATTGGACAGAATTTCTTCAGGAGCAGGTGTGATTGGACAGAATTCCTTTAGGAGACGGTGAGCTTGGTCAGAATTCCTTTGGGAGCAGGTGGGATTGGACAGAATACCTTTGGGAGCAGGTGGGATTGGACAGAACACCTTTGAGAGCAGGCAGGATTGGCCAGAATTCCTTTGGGGGAAAGTAAGATTGGACAGAA
>JAKKZN010000017.1:17244548-17255232 GCA_033441825.1 Pangasius elongatus
ACCACTGCACATTGTTGCCATATGGCAACAATTTACAAACTACCCCCCTAACATTTTTTTTTACTTTTTTTTAAATAGATTTTTATTTTTGAACTAATTAAAGTAATAAAAATCCATAAAAATATTTTTTGATGTAAATATAATAATTCATGCAGTAGAGGGTTAAAGAATGTTTTGTCATTTTAATTTATTACTGGTACAAATTTCTTTTCATAGTTGATGGGATACAACCATATATANAAACAAGTTGTTTTGCATGTGATAATGCAGTAAGAAACTCGGTGTTGTGCTTGGAGCTCAAGAAAAAGTGTATCCACTCAGTTTCTGTACATCTCTGTTGTTTTTTGCAGGCTTGGGAAAAAAGAAATCACATGCTAGCATAATCATCTCACATCACGCCACAAAACACAATGTTTCATTATTAGCTCTGAGTGCGGATAAAGAGTGCTGTAATCGTGTAGGTTGACTGAAGCGCTAGAATGGAAACACTCGCCAAAACTCACACTTCCTGCCAGCGCTCTGGGTGAGCGCGTGGGGTGTCTTCACACCGTACAGTCAGCTTTCATTCTCAAAACCAGCTTCCAGTGTGAGGTCCTTTAACTTCACTAAAGCGTCAAGTGGCCGAAATGCTATCGTGCGCTAGTCAGGTCAACAAAAGTCTACTACACTAAAATATAGATTGAAAAAAAAGGGAAAGATTCACTCTTTCCGTGTGGTGCGATACAATAATGTGGTCAGAGGCCATGGCCTGACAGTTTCACTATGCCTCACATCATCTAGGTCAAATTCTTTTAACTTTTAACTAATCAGCTAATCAGTGTCTGATGAGTAACATCTTCATTACTCATGACAGTGGTAAGTTCGTGCTTGTGTCAATCTCCCAGAATAACTTTGGTTGCGTTAATAAAATGTAAGTCTTATTTTGGCTACTTGCAGCTAAGTGAAGTTAGCTAACCTTACACAGAGGGGAAAAAAAATCACTTTCACAAAGAGCATTGAGAAGAAGCTCTCGCACTCTTTTTTCTTTTGTTGCTCACTGTCTTGTTTAATGATTTATTTATTTAGTTAGTTATTTTTTTGCTGTGGAAAATGGCTCTTGTGTGCTAAGGAGGAAATGATTACATTAACATTCAGAGCACATAAAATGTTTCCTGGTCTGCGAAGCCCAGACTGACCGACATAGAGGCCTTTTACTTACTTACGTGAAACACACATGAGCATGGCAGAAGTATTTTAAATATGAAGCCATGCTGGAGAATTTATGATAGGCTTATGTCAGAATGCGTGAGATGGTATTGGAGGTTTTATGCAGCTTTGTCTTGACATGGAAGAAAGAACAACAGTCATTACAGTGAGCACGATGAGCTGACAGATACTGTGTTCCTGTATTTTTTTTTTTTTTCCCCCCCACATCCTTCAGATTTTACTAACAGCACATTCATGACACTTTGAGAACGTTGGAGAAGGTATTTGCCTGGTCTATGGGCTTCATAAATAAGAGCAAGAAGAAGTAGATACCAATAAAATATTGGCAGAATTTTTGGAAGAATTCGAACAAGATTTTATTTCATCTCATATAGTGTGAAAAGTAATATTTTAAAAATAATCTTGTAAAAAGAATCAGTCTAAAAATAATCATCCACACTGTCTTGCATGTATAAAGCTGTATTTTCTTTACAGTATTACATTTTTATCTGCCATGTCAGTCTAAACCAACTGAAGAACTGTTACTTATTTAAGCTCTAAATTTAATACATGATCTTGAATAGCTAAAAACCTGTACATTCCTCAAACCATCATGTCTCGCTCTCTCGAATCGCTCATGACCATCAGTTCTATTAGACTCTAAAGAGCATGAGCACTGACAATGCAAACATCGGTTTGAGCTCTGCAAGAGAGAGAGAGAGAGAAAGAGCGGTTGAAGAGAAGAGGCTGGTACTGCAGAAGTGTAGTTTATTTTTGAATCATAGGAAAGGTTGAGTGAGCGAAGAGCAGTGCAGAGCCTGCATACGGAGGCTCGATGTCTCTCGCTTTCTCTCTCTCATTCTTTCTCACTTTGTTTCTTTCCTTCTTTCGTTCTTGCGTTCTTCCGTCTTTCTCCTGCCAGCTCTACGCCAAAGCCCAGCAAGCCAAACTGTCAGCGGAGGAAGCAGGTGAGCTCATTTACAAATTATTTACATTGACAGATAGATGTAGATAAGCACATCCGCACATCTCATGTATGGAAATAAATCAATGTGTGTACGTAGATTTGTAAATTATGTATATATACTGTGTGTGTGTGTGTGTGTGTGTGTAATATATATATATGCAGTAGTGTTAAAGTCTTAGGCAACCTATTTTTTTTTGTTGTTGTTTATTTTATAACTTCCACATTATTGATTCAGTACAAAAACATTTTAGATTCCCAAACATTAGTTTTCCAGCACAAAATGAAATGTTACAGAAAAATGTTTGTATGTCAGTAAAGAAAGCAGCAGATTACATAAGAGACACTTTTCAGACAAAAAATACATAATGAAGGCTGCTGGGTTTCGCCGCAAAAAATAAGAAGCGAGTGTGACAGTCAAAGTCATCAGAAGAACTGTGGCTGCTTCTGCAAGACGCTCAGTAACACTTACAGCTCATTTCCTTATCAAACTGTGCAAATTGTACATGAGACTGTATGCATACGTACACATATATGCCATAGATATATGTTTCCACCTCCAGTCCAAAGACATGCGTTGTAGGCTCACAGGCATCTCTAAATGGTCCGTAGTGTTTGAGTGTGTGTGCGATTGTGGGTAGATGGATAATGTGGTGTATGTATAAGTAGATATCAGTTGAGTCAAACATTTACATACATTTAATGGACTGGATGTATTATGATATTAACAAAAGCATGAGAAATTTAGAAAATGTCATCGGGACTGTTGGTGGGAAAAAGCAGAGGCTCTTCTGAAGAATGTAAAACATAAAATGTATCTAAATATCTTAAGTATAAAACTGTTTAATACTCCAAATCTTATGTCATAGTGGCAAGGTGTCGAAACTTTTGAATATCTACATACAGACTGGTGACAAATTAATGGGAAAAAAAAAAACGCCATAATGTGTGTTAGTACCAGAAGCTGCCAGAACAGCTAGCCCTTGGGATTGATTCTGCTAGTCTCTGGTACTGTAACTCCTGAACGTTCTTCCAAAAATGTTCCCTCAGTTGGTGTTTTGATGATAATGAGAGCACTTTCACTCCAAAATCTCCCATAGTTGTTCAGAGATCTGGTGAAAGTCAAGGCCACAGCAAATGATTTACATTATTTTCAGCCTCATGAACCCAGTGAACTCTTGTGCCCTGTGGATGGGGGCGGGGTCATCACGGAAGAGACCACGCCCATCAGGATAGTAAGGTTTCATCACAGGATAAGTTGAAGGTCAAGTTCAAGTGGAGTTTATTGTCATTTCAGCCATATACAAGTACATAGTGAAACGAAACAACGTTACTCCAGGACCAAGGTGCTACATAAGACGACACAGAACAACACAGAGCTACAGGGACGACATAATTTATACATAAAGTGCACACGTGCAAACATGTGCAGACAGCACAAGACAGAACAAGACTTGCAGGGGGTCCAGTGAGGGGGGCAGCAGGAATGTGGTCACGCCATTCTGTGCCTCGAATCGAGCGTAGAAGTCGTTCAGCTCATCTGGGAGGAAGGGATCAGCAGATGGTGATGTCCTGTAGTTGGGGATGGTCTGGATGCCATGCCACATGCGCCGCGTGTCTCTGCTGGCCTTGAAGTGGCTGTGGATTCTCTGAGCGTGTGTGCGCTTTGCCTCTCTTATGGCCCGGGACAGTTTGCCCCCTTGCTGTTCTTAGGGCAGCCTTGTCGCCTGCTCTGAAGGCAGAGTCTCGGTAGCACACGCACCTCTGCAGTCATCCACGGCTTCTGGTTGGAGCATGAGGCGATGGTCTTGGAGTCAATGCACTTGCTGATGTAGCTGGTCACTGATGTCACGTATTCCTCCAAGTCGGTGAAGTCGCCGTCAGTTGCTGATTGCCTGAACATGTGCCAGTCAGTATGTTCAAAACTGAACTCTTGAAGAGCAGAGATGGCTCCTGCTGGCCAGGTTTTCACCTGCTTCAGAACCAGTTTGGAGCGTCTGACTAGCGGTCTGTATGCTGGGATTAGCATAACAGAGATATGGTCTGAGTAGCCGAGGTGGGGGCGGGGCTCCGCCCGGTACGCGCTGGGGATGTTTGTGTAAACAAGGTCCAGCACGTTCTTCCCTCTTGTTGCAAAGTCCACATGCTGATGGAATTTAGGGAGCACTGACTTGAGATTTGCATGGTTGAAATCTCCGGCAACAATAAACAGTCTGTCAGGGTTTGAATTCTGCAGCTCGCTAATAGCCCCATACAGTACACAGAGCGCCTCCTTAGCATTGGCACTGGGGGGACTGTATACCCAGATTATGAGAACAGTGGTGAATTCGCGTGGTAAATAAAAAGGTCTACATCTAACAGTCACAAACTCCACCAGCGATGAGCAGTAACTAGAGACTAGCACCGAGTTCTTGCATCATTCCGTGCTGATGGAAACACACAAGCCACCGCCGCGAGCCTTACCACACAGAGCTGTGTTTCTGTCGACTAGCCCGTCTAGCTGAATGGCGGCGTCGTGGTTATCAGCCAGGAGAATCATCACAGTACTGATTTGCAGTGACAGGGATCCAAACCATGCCAAACCACTGTTTTTCCTTTAGTTTGTCCACCCTTCTGTATTAGCATCCTTATAAATTTAACAGATGTAATAAATGTATCCACATGTATGTACACAGTGCTGGAGTGTAATCTTAGGTGTGTCTCATACAGACAGAGTTTACAACCAGAACGTGTGTGCACTGGGAAAGATGCGAGACGAATGGCTGAATGAGCATATTAAAGCATGTGAGGTAAGAACCACANACACACACACACACACACACACAAAACAGAGTGGTGTGATAGGCAGCATGACATAAAACAGAGTTACTGTTACCACCCTGAAGTTGATTTTTGTTTATTTTCCTATAACAGCACGTCCTGAAGTGTTTTACTCCTCTTATACCACAGCAATTTGCCAGTCATTACAGTTGTTAAGTATTAAAGAATGACAGATCATATTTTTTAACCATTCATAGTAGGGTTGGGGTAATGTGACAATAATATCATATCACCCTATTTTAAGACATTTCTGCGATACACAATATGCATCAGGATATATAGGTTTCTGAAGAAAATGGCAACAAAATACAGCAGTGTTACATTTAAAAATAAACCTTTAAAAATGTGTGATACTTTTTTTAATGTCTACAATAATAAATTAACACTGAAAAGCAGGAAAAAAATCTTTGTAAAAATCTGTTTAAAAAAAGTGATCTTACAATTTAAAATATTGAAAATGATAGAAAACTTTATTAAATCTGATTTCAGAGATTGTAATTGTTTTTTTTTTATATTTAAAAAATCACAATATCTACAATATCCCAAAAAATGTATCATGACATAATTTATCACACTATCGATATTATATAGTCATATCGCCCAGCCCTAATAATCCCAGTGAAAGAAGTTCCTGTTTTCACTTATAGTACACTAGCTGTAAACAGTTGTTCTCTCTCTTCTGTTTCTCTCTCTCTCTCTCTTGAGGTTAACACGACAAAAAAAACAAACAAGCACAACTTTCCAAGCTTGGTGGAAAGCTTAAGCACTGACACTGGAGACTCCTTCCATAAATGTTAAATAAAAGTCTCCTTCCAGAAAACTTAATGATATTAATGGTTATACTTTTATTCTTATTATTCTTTGGTAAATAACAGCATGTTTTTTTTTTAGTTCAGTTTATTATTAGACTTAGATCATCTACCATACAAGTTCCGGTGAATGAGCTGTTGCTATAGAAACGAAAACACATTAAAATGAGCTCATTCATGTAAACATGTTAATTCGGTTACAGCTGGAAGTACTGTCTGAGCTGCCGTTGTAGAACATTAACATATTCTTGAGTAATTACATTCAGAAATTCAATACTAATGTGGTATAACTATGAGTTATTATTATTAATTTAGTTTTCTGTATCTGTGTTTAGATATTCGAGAAACAGGAAGTGGAGAGGATCAGTGTGTTGCGGAACGTCGTGTGGACTCACCTGAACCAGCTCTCGCAGCAGTGTGTGACCAGCGATGAGGTAACACTATACCGATTTTTAATATAACCATTAAAACTTTTAATGTGCTATTTATCATATTATTCAGTAATGTGCAGTGCAATGTTGTAGCCATCTTTCTCAAAGTGTTGACTAAATTAATTCCTTGGCACAAAAACAAAAAAAAAACACTGGTTCAACGAACACCTGATGCAACCACTGAGAATGTCTACCATGTCCTCCTGCTCTTCACACAGTTCCTCATCCAGCTCAGACCTGCCTGACTTCTATATCGCTATCAACAGGAAATCAAAAGCTTCCTCGTCTGTCACACAGATACATCTGACACATCTGAGTACATCTGTACTCAAATCAGGATCGCAATGTAATACATATGTAGCACAAAGCATTTGCTTTTACAGCACTGGATAAATGTGCAACGGTATTGGTTCATGAATGAGCTAGCAAAAAAATGTTGCTCCATGATGCACCAGAAAGGAAAATCATGCTCCATAGATGACTGAAATGTTGTTGTAAGAGCTGTGCGAATAATTCCTTTCTTTTTTTTTTTTTTAAATTGGTGTCCCCATAGCCAATTTGTGCATACTGAAATCTGCACAGCTATAAAGTATTTAAAAAAATACATAAACAAAATTGTCCTCTTGAAAACTCTCTTGAGTGATCAAAGTGAAATCAAAGTCATCAAATCAAAGTGTTTTTTCTCAGACAGAGAAAAAAAACAAACCTGCGGCTGTAATTTACAATATAATGAGCATGAGGTTGAGAGCAAAAACCACAAGGTTCCAAGTGTTGCAGATTTCTAAAGTTTAATTTTATTGAAATAGATTTGCAAGTTTGAATCTTGAAACTACCACGGCTGCCATGAAAAGACCGAGCATAACTGTGCTGCTTTCTGGGTGGTCAGTCCCCTTCCTGTCCCTGGTGTCAATCAGTGACACACTAGGCTTTAGGCATGAGTCTGTGAGCTGATGTGTACAGAATAGAGCAGTGGTTTAAAAAAGATAACACAAATCTTCCAAACACAGGAAATGTCTCAACATCCTGTGCACTTTAGTTCAACCATGCAATACATGCTGACACTAGCTGGCAATATGAAGGGCCTTCAAGTTAAGTGATCATGCACAGCAAGCATGGCAAAGTGATGCAGTTAACCACAGACACATTCTAAACGCTAACAGTCACACTCACTATTCTCGTTAGTCAGAACAGTGTGTTGGGCAGAAAGCTATTTACAGTGTTCTTTCACTGTGAGTGTACTATTACTTACAAATGGTAAGAAATAAATATCATTCACAGTGAAGTTGACATGACATCTTTGCCTGTTAGTCCCAATAAAGAAGGCATGGCCCTGATGCCAGCCAATCCCCATAATGGAGGTGTGTCCTTAATACCAGCCAGTCCCCATAAAGAAGCCATGGCCTTAGTGCCTGTTAGTACCAGCAATGGAGGGTTGACTTGTTGCCTGTCAATCCCCGTAAGAGAGATGTGTCCTTTGTGCCTGTCAGTCCCATAAAGTAAGTGTAGTCTTGGTGCTAGTCATTCTCTTTAAATGAGGTGTGGACTTGGTGATAGTTAGCCTTGATGCCAGTCAGACCCTGTACAGGCATTACCCCTTTGCCTGTTAGTTCCTGTAAAGAAGACATGGCCTTTGTGCCTGTCATTCCCTATAAAGGTATGAATTAATTGTAGTCTTGGTTCTAGTCAGTTCCTGTAAAAAGGTGTGGACTCTTTGACCGTCAGTGCTTGTAAAGGAGGCGTGGCCTTGGTGCCTGTCAGTCCTTGTAGAGAAAGTATGGCCTTGCTTGCCTTTCAGTCACTGTAAAGGAAGTGTGGCCTTGGTACCAGTCAGTCCCCGTAAGGAAGTCATGGCTTCGGTGCCAGTCAGTACCCATAAAGAAGGCGTGGCTTTGGTGCAAACTAACTCTCTCTAACAGAGAGGCATGGCCTTCATTCCAGTCACTCCTCATAAAGGAGGCATGGCCTTGGTGCCAGTCAGTCCTCATAAAGGAGGCGTGGCCTTGGTGCCAGTTAACTTCTCGTAAAGGAGGCTTTTTTTCTTGAGTATAAAAAGAAAAGCCATCATGCCCACTGAAAAGACTGTAAAACATAATCTGAAAAAAGTTCATTTGTCAGTACCTGTCCGGTACAGAAATTTGCGTGGGCACGTTGAAAGCATCTGAACAGAGAATTGCACTGACAGGAAGACAGGAAGTAACAGCTTTGTACTGGACAAATATAGAAAGCACAGGGGTAGAAAACAACAATGCAATGGACATATTGTGTTAATAATGTTTTAAGCCATCAAGAGTTGTCAGAACAGCTTCAGTACACCTTGGCACAAATTCTACAAGTCTCTGGAACTGTACTGGAGTGATGAGCACCGTTCTTCCAAAAGATATTCCCTCAGTTGGTGTTTTGATGATGGTCATAGAGGGTCTAACACATTGTCTAACACATCACTTCAAAATCTCCCACTGGTGGTCAGTTGGGTTGAGATGTGGTGAGTGTGAAGGCGTTAGCATATTATTTATATCATTTTCATTCTCATTAAACCATTCAGTGAGCCCTCGTGCCCTGTGGATGGGGGCAGAGCCATCCTCGAAGAGACCACTCCCAGCAGGATAGAAATGTTTCATCACATGATAAAAGAACATTGTATTGATTTGCACTGACGTTTTACTGGAGCAAAAAATCAAGAAAAATAAATACCCTCTTAGGGCACTATTTCCTTTTATTTGTCACTCATCTGTGAGTAACATTGGGCATGAACAGACAAAGTACAGGCGGGATTATGAAATGTGTGTAAATTGTGAGAGTAGCAGTGTAGACATGTCGGTTCAGCAGAACAGGCCATGTGATACACTCTGCAAGAATGCCTCTTCGCAGCTAAAGAGCAGAACGTCAAGGAAATGCTTGTAGAACACTTGGTCGTTCATGTAAAGGCTGTTCTGACGGCTCAAGAGGTACTGTGCAGCGATCTCTCATTTCCGTTTAGTGCACAACAGAAGACATCAATTCAACGTTACTGCCTTACAACGTATGATAAGAATATTGTGTGCTTTTGTGACATCAATTCAGAGCCTGCTGATGCGCAGTTTGTCTATGTGTTATTAAGATACTGAATATATAATGTTAGCCTGTGTTTCTTTGGTGTGTGTGTGTGTGTGTGTGTGTGTGGGCGGTTGACAATTTCATTGCAGCTCTATGAGGAAGTGAGGAAGTCTCTGGAGCAGTGTGACATTCAGGAAGACATCGAGCACTTCATCAACCTGAGGAGGACCGGAGACAAACCTCCAGGTGATGTACACACTGCCCAAACACACGACTTTCTCGAGTAATGTGATGAGCACGGTTGGAGCTTAAGTTAAAACGTGATCATCCGAATCGCACTCTTGATCGTAGTAATGACAGTAACAATCTTGCCTCTGATTGGCCCACAGCTCCCGTACCGTACGAGAATTTCTACAGCAATCAGAGAACAGTGCCAAGCAGACAGCCGCCATCCATCACCGGGTGTGTCAGCGTCACTTTCTGCTATTAAGCTGCTTTTCTCTTTACCTATAAACTGAATTGGTCTTAATAATGAAGAAATGAAATGTGTGTGTTTGTGTTCTGCTTTAGGAGAGGGCCTGCGCCTCCACCGCCAAACACAGAAGGTCTGAAAAATACACGTTTTCGTAGCTTTTATCCAAATGCTGGAATATGTTTTACTATTACACTGCATGATATGTTCATTTACAGCATAATATTCGTATTTTCCTTAGGTGATGTGGTGTATTCGACTATAAACGATCCAGGATACAGTGTAATTCGATACTAACAATGCACAAGGTAAGCCATAGATAGTTAGACAGTTAATGTGATCATTCAAATGTACATCATTTCTCCTTTAAAGCTAAAGCAATGGAAGTAACCGGTTTACCACCATGCAAGTGTCAGGAAGCAGGTGAGGACACAAGTGCAGGAACTCAGTGGTTTTGTTAAACGTAGCAAACAAGACAGAGACGTAATCCAAAGGCATGTCAAATAATGTCAAAGAACAGCAAGGGTCAGGCAATAAGCAAACAAAATGAACTATGGCAGGCAAGAGCACAGAGAAAGCACAGAGAAAAGCACAGAGAAAAGCACAGAGCATATATTTTGCAATGTATGTGAGACCAACTGCGAGTGTTGCTGTGAAGATGAGTCCAGGTGTGTAATCAGTAATCTGCAGAGTGTGAACGTGAGAGTGTCTGGATGTTGTAGTCTTCAGCAGCCATGCTTGTAGGCCGCGCTGAATTCTGGGAAGTGTAGATAGACGCTGATTCCGGTGTCGACATGACGGCAAGCTATATATATATATATATATATATATACACGCACAGACACAAATCAAATCAGAACCATATAGACCCCTGAGTGAGATACGTCACTCTGATGTGTGTGTGTGTGTGTGTGTGTGTGTGTGTATATATATATATATATATATATATATATATATATATATATATATA
>JAKKZN010000017.1:17279580-17292319 GCA_033441825.1 Pangasius elongatus
CTCCGCCGCACGCGCGCACAGCATTGTGGGATTTGTGTCTTCTCGAGAGGGAAACATGGCGGACGTCTTCGGAGAAGATTTATTTAGCGTTTTTGACGAGGAACAGGCGACTTCTAGTAAAAAGACAAGCTCAAAGACCGAGTCTCGGGCCCGGTATGTTTATACTCTGTGTATCATTTGAATTATAGCGCTATATTCCGCATTATTTTGTCATATATGTGGTTATTTACAGAGCCGGCTAGCGCACGCGTTAGCTAGTTAGCTACCATGGCAACGTTACTGCGCCAAGTTGACAAGTAGCTTAGTTAGCTTTAGTTTTAACCAGCTAATAAATGCGTGTAGTGATTGTGGAGCGGAAAAAACGCCAAACTTTTCAGTACAGCAGGTGAATGTGGAAACTGCAGAGTCCTTCCACCAGGAACTGCTTGGTTTCTATTCCAGGAATAAGTCGTTCGCCAACGAACCGACTCCTTTAGGTGAACTGACTCTTGTAGTCGACTCGCATATATTATTTTTCCCCTAACTGCCGAATTATAATTGGATTAAAATATGACCCTGGAAATCTCTTAAATATCAGACAACATCTGTGTGTACGTTGAGCTGTGTGTATGAGGCCTGAGCAGTGTAGCAGCCGAAAGAGTCGACTCTTCTTAGATAGCTGAGTCAAACAATATGACTCACTGGCTCTGAATCAAGAGCTGGAGTTCCTCCTAACAAGTCAACGTGTTTAGTTGACTCTGTATCATCTGATAGTGTTGTCTAGTCTGGTTGTATTTAATTGTGATAGATTAGCATAAAAATGAAACGTCTCTGATATTCATTCATTTCATTCTCAACTTCAAGGTGGGAATCCACCCTGGATGGGTTACCAGTCTGTCGCTTTGTTGCTTGCTAATGTGAATGTGTTTCCTTTTTGTGTGTGTTTGTTTGTTCAGGAAAACAGCTGGCACACATGGCAGAGAAAAGACAGAATCCCCGTCTGGGGCAAAGACGGAACGAGAGGCAGAGAATGATGGCACTGACGAGGTTTCGTACGGAAAAAAGCCCAGACTGGATACGGTGTTATCGGAGGAGTTCAAGTACGCATGCTCCCTCTCATGTATTAGTGTAATTTTTTAAAAAAGTGAAGTGTGTTTAAATTATGCAGCATGTTCACGTCTAATCACTCGTGATGATGAACATGTAGATAAGGCGGCATTTTGTGTAGAGGTCAAAGAGTGTGTTTGTTTATCATCTTGCAGTCTTGCAGACTTGATGCCTAAAGTCAAAGTGGAGCAGGTTGAGACGGTGGAGGGCTGCACACATGAGGTGAGCACACACACACACACACACACACACACACACACAAGCAGTAATAATTGTGTACATATTTCTGAGCTTTTTTTATTATTATTTACTATTTGTTTTTCTAAATTTGATACCCCACCGTAGGTGGCGTTGCCTGCAGATCAGCAATACACACCACTGAAACCTCGAGTAGGAAAAGCAGCCAAGGTAACCAACTACTGTTCAACTTTTTTTTTTTTTTTTTTTAAAAGCATCCACTATAACTGTATTGTGTGTGTTGATAATGTATTATTGTATTATGGGATGTCTGATAAGTCGACTCTCATCTGAGTGATTTTTTTGCGCTTCCTGTATTTAACAGTGGTGTATTTTGCGTGGAAGTCTGAAAGAACAGCTTGCACCGGTTAATAGAGAAACAGATGAACAGTCTGTTTCATAATAATGGTAATCTCTCGCTTCTTTGCTTTGCCCACCGCAGGAGTACCCGTTCATTCTCGACCCGTTTCAGCGCGAGGCCATTCTGTGCATCGACAACAACCAGTCGGTCCTCGTCTCCGCTCACACCTCAGCCGGGAAAACCGTGTGTGCCGAGTGAGTCTCGAACAAAGTGGCTTAAAGGCTCCATGTTGTACATAATGAACCTGCATTCCTTCACATATAAATCTGTCTTTCACTGTAAGACGCTCGTTAGTCATTAATCAACTGAACAAATCTGAACACAATTATGTTGCAATTTATTACGCCAAAAAAAACCAGACCTATTTTTATGCACTAAAAACGTATCCATTTTCGTTTGGTAGCATTATACCCCAAAATATAATGACTGTAATATGTTGAGTGTTACAATCGTGTGGAATATCAGTTTATTTAGGTTTCTGTTCTCCAGTCTGAACGTTGGTCTGTGTGTGTAGGTATGCTATTGCTCTGGCTCTGAGGGAGAAGCAGCGCGTGATCTTCACCAGCCCCATCAAAGCTCTGAGTAATCAGAAATACAGAGAGATGTACGAGGAGTTCCAGGATGTGGGACTGATGACCGGAGACGTGACGATTAACCCCACTGCCTCCTGCCTCGTCATGACCACCGAGGTACATCTCTCTCTCTCTCTCTCTCTCTCTCTCTCTCTCTCTCTCTCTCTCTCTCTTTCTTTCTCTCTCTCTCTCTCACACACACACACANTCTCTCTCTCTCTCTCTCTCTCTCTCTCTCTCTCTCTCTCTCTCACACTCACACACACACACACACACACACACACAGAGATAACAGAACTAAGCTACAAAACAGTTGTCCGTATGTTATTTTGCTCTGATCTGTTACAGATTTTGAGGAGCATGCTGTACCGGGGGTCAGAGGTCATGCGTGAAGTGGCCTGGGTCATATTTGACGAGATCCATTACATGAGGGACTCAGGTGGGTAATGAACGGTGATGATGATTTTCTCTGTAATGCCGACATCAGAGCTCCGAGTGTTTGATCCAGTGCAAAAAATAAAAATAAAGATGTGTGTCATCTTCAGCTAATGATTTTCAGATGAATGATTATTGCTGAGCTTTATTGCTGGGAGAAAAATCACTTGTAGCTTTTTCAGAACATTTAACAAATGCATCAGTGAATTGTGATCTGAGATTTATTGATTCAGACTCAAATCATTCCTAGTTCTGTTCATCCCTTTATTTTATTAATGTAGCCATGTCTTATATTAACACAGGTTCATGTAAAAAGTGCAGATACTGGAATATGGTGGATTTTAGGACACTCGTTTTCTTTCTTATTGAGACTCGGCTGCTGTTTAAGGGCTGTATCATTTTTTTCCATCAGCTTAAGTGAAGTTTGTCAGATGACTGTTAGAGTGATCATGAGATCAGGAACTCAGCTTACCCAGGCTTTACTGTCTGGTGTAGTTATTGTGGGTTTGTTTGTTTGTTTTTATTATCTCAGAGCGTGGTGTGGTATGGGAGGAGACCATCATCCTTCTTCCCGATAACGTACATTACGTCTTCCTGTCGGCCACCATCCCCAACGCACGGCAGTTCGCCGAGTGGATCTGTCACCTGCACACACAGGTACCAGCACGTTTACCCCTCGAGACAGCCACGTTAGATAGATTCAAATCGTATTTTTAAGATGTCGTCTATCCATTACTCATTTTTCACTAATTTCCCTTATTTATAAAGTGCGTGATATTAAAGCTGCAAGCAGCATTTTCAGGGGGCCAAGCACCCAGACTCGGTGAGCCACACATTCACAGACGTGCAATCCCAGGAAAGCAGAGCCATATCATTAGACAAAGGGATTCAAGTATATACAATATTTTATATAGCTTTCCATATCAAGTCATTTGATAACTTTTGTGAGGCGTGAAATAAGCTTCAATGAATTTCATATTGGCAAACAAGAACTATTCTTGAAATTCAGATGCTGATGAGCTCATTTCAGCTTATCCCAGGGAATCACTGTGAATTTAACACAAGTTCTTAAAATTAAATTAGGAAAATTGTGGAAGTTGTCACAGTTTTTGACCACAGGTGGCGCAGTCATTAATCTTTTTGGGGACATTAGGGTGAAGTCCTGAAAATCAAGTCTCATGACAATATGCAGATGTCTTCCAGAGATACAGCCCAGCATCCTGGCTGATGATTTTTGCCAGTCTGTTATGGAAGAAGAGTTTTGAACAAAATTCAGAGGAAGAGTAGCAAAAATGGAAGTTAGATGTAGGCATTTTTAGCATGTTATCGTAACTTTTGAGCAGTAAGTGCTGCTGTCGCAAAATTTGTTTCATATCCTCAGGTTTATGTCCGTGTGCAAGGCTGTTGCTGAGATACTGTCTCACACCCTGTTTGATGGCTTCGCTGAAACCTTTTGGAGTATCAAAATTCTTTTCTTTTGATAACTCTTGTCCTGGTTGGTCTGAATATGATGTTTGTCAAATTTGGCATTGATTTGGAGTAGCAAAAAAAAAAATTGACAAAATCCAAGATGGTTGACAGAAAGTACACTTGAATTTCAGATGCTGGTGTGCATTCATTTTAGCATACTCCAGGGAATTATGGGGGGGAAAGAACTGAATTTAGCACAAATGATTTAAATGATAATAGGGGAAAAAAGAAAGTTGTTAGAGTTTGTGACCACAAGGTGGCGTAGTCATGAAACTTCCTGCATACACTCAGGGCGTGGTCCTGAAGATACTTAGCGTAGATGCATTTCTGCAGTACATCCTCACATCCTGTTTTTTGCATTTGCCAATGTGTTACAGAACAGTTCTGAATATCAAAATAATAAAATTCAATGTGTGGTGAAGATTGTGCAAAATTTGGAGGAGGAGCAGCAAAAATGGCAGTTAGATGTAAGCATTTATAACATGTTACCATAACCTTTGACCAGTAGGTGTAACTACCACGGAATTTGTGCCAGTGCTAGGCAAACCACTGGAGTATCAAAACTCTTTTGATACCTTTTTCGAGGCTTACTCTGAAGATGACGTTTGAAGATGACTCTTTCGAGGCTTACTCTGAAGATGACGTTTGCCAAATTTGATTGGACAACATTTGAAGGAGGAGTGGTGGGAAAAAAAAAAAACAGTTTTTGGCAAAATCGAAGATGGCAGAAAATCTAATTAGGAGGAAATTGACATCGTAGGGTGCATTGAACTCGTCTTGACCCAGGGACTCCAGGGACGGCTTTTAAATTTTGGATACACGGTTCAAATGTTAAGACCATAAACATACTTCTAAATTAGGCCCAGATTTGACCCATTGTTGGCGCTAGAGCATTGGCAACATTTGGCCCAAATTTGGTCAGAATGTTCCTTAGATCCTCCCCATATTTCACAACTTTTTACCAGGCAGTTCTATGGGCTGCTATAGACAACCTAGCTGGAAGAAGAAGAAAAACAAGACGCAGAAGAATAACAATAAGAAATGGTAGAATAAAAATAGAGTGCACACACACTTTCAGTGCTTGGCCCCCTAATTAAGCAATTATGTACACTGTATGGCCAAAAGTATGTGGACACCTGACCATCACACCCAATTGTTAGTTTCCCTTCGCCTTGATAATAACTTCCACTCTTCTGGGAAGGCTTTCCACTAGATGTTGGAGCGTGGCTGTGGGGATTTGTGCTCATTCAGCTGCAAGAGCGTTAGTGAGGTCAGGCGCTGATGTTGGTGAGGAGGTCTGGGGTTCAGTTGGTGTTTCAGTTCATCCCAAAGGTGTTCAGTGGGGTTGAGGTCAGGGCTCTGTGCAGGACACTCGAGTTCTTCCACTCCAACCTTCACACACCATGTCTTCATGGAGCTCGCATTGTGTACAGGGGCATCGTCATGCTGGAACAGGTTTGAGCCTCTTCGTTCCAGTGAAGGGAAACTGTAACGCTACAGAATGCAGAGACATTCTAGACAGTTGTATGCTTTTAACTTTGTGGCAGCAGTTTATGGAAGAACCACATATGGGTGTGTTGGTCTGGTGTGCACAAACTTTTGGCTATATAGAGTAAATACATATGGTATTTCTGAGAAATAAGTTATTGAAATTATTTGTTATTCAGTAATCGTAATCAATTATGTAAGTGCTGTCATAGAAAAATAATACATACCAGGGTAGTGTCTTTAATTTTCAAATACAGGATTTTGAGAGCTGCTGTTTTAGTCCAGTTTTCCAAGTTATAGCTGTTTTATAGAGACTGCCACAGTAACGTAAATGTCTCTTGAAATGTTTCCTTTCTTTCCTTCCACTATAAGCAACCTTGAGGGTGAATGTTATTTTAATGATCTGTTTTTATTTTCCCCTGAGTTCAGCCTTGCCACGTGGTGTACACAGACTACCGACCCACTCCGCTGCAGCACTACATCTTTCCAGCAGGGGGTGACGGCCTTCACTTGGTCGTGGATGAGAACGTAAGCAGTGTTTATGGTCTGAGCTTCTTCTTTCTGTTTGTTTGGGACTTTTTCCCCCCCTCCATCTCTTATTTTTTTGTTGAAGGAACATACACATCATTTATCTAGAGCTTTTAATTTGTTATAGCAAACACTAAGGAAGTTAAATAGACATGACTGCGTATCAGGAAAATCTGTGTAACACACCTGTCATGTTAATGAGGTCTGGAAGATGTTCCTACTCCTGTAAAAGCAAGAAAGACACTCGAACTCAGTACTGCTGAACTGCTCAGGGACCTGTAGGGCTGAGAATCTTCACAGAAAGTGTGGAGAGCTCTTGTTAAGTGCATGATATATTTCCACAGACACCTGGTGTTCTTTCTGTGAATTATTTAGTGCAACTATGACTTTGCAGTCTGTCTAAGAGTAGCGTCTAGTGTGTCTTCTTCAGGGTTTCATGGGCCTTGTTCAGGCTTAATATAAACATCCGTCTCAGGTGATCTGATCAGTCATTCACACCTGGTGTAGTCCTGTCTTGAATGCATCCTCACTGATCACACACACACACACACACACATACACACACACACACACACACACACACCCCACCCCACCCCCAACCTGGCTTTAGTGAGAGAACGTATCTGTTGATAGAATGTAGTTTTGATAAAAAACTGCCAACTTTGCATTTTCTGAGATGGTAATTGGATAAATGAAATCTCAGTGTCAGATACTCTGTTTGTTAATAAACTCACATGATTGGTCTAAATCTTTTTGGTAAGTGTTGTTGATGAAACTATAGAAATGCAGTAATGAGAACACAATCACATGACAGCTCACAGTAGGAGCTGCCAGATGTATATGTACATTATATTTTTCTGTGTTAAACAATTCTATGGACTTATATGGTCTCTCTCTCTCTCTCTCTCTCTCTCTCTCTCTCTCTCTCTGTGTCTGTCTCTGTGTGTGTGTGTCCTGTGTTAGGGCGAGTTCAGGGAGGATAACTTCAACACAGCCATGCAGGTTCTCCGGGACGCTGGAGACTCCGGAGCGAGTGGAGGAGGAGGAAAATGGGACCCTAAAGGAAGAAGAGGCGGGACCAAGGGTGAGATTTCAAGCGTCTTGCTAGCTCTTAAAAATGGAGGAAATCTATCTAGGGCTCATTAATATTGTATTTTTGCAAAATATTATGCAAATATTAAAGCAGATGTTCTGAGTTTCTCGGATGCCCTTTTAGGTAAACGAGGTGGCAGCTTGTCAGTGAACATGTACACTGCTGGTGTATTATGTTTACGCTCATACATTTGTTTACAGCTTTTCTGATTGACCTGATTTTTTTTTTTCCTCTCAGGTCCATCCAACGTGTTTAAGATAGTGAAGATGATCATGGAGAGGAACTTCCAGCCCGTCATCATCTTCAGCTTCAGTAAGAAGGAGTGTGAGGCGTACGCTCTGCAGGTGTCCAAACTCGATTTCAATACAGGTATCACAGCTCACACACACACACACACACACACACACACACACACACACACACACACACACACACACACACACACAGCTACACTCTGCTGCTGCTGCTCAGGGTTCCTGTATTGAGCAATGGGGGAAAATTGGTGTTTTCGACAGTAAACGAACACCAGTAGGAGAAGACGGATAACAGGAAAGGCTCATTAAATCTTAGTAAAGATGCTGGAATGTTTGTGCTGCCAAGCGTTTTTAGGATTCATCCAAGTGTACTAATTTAGGCTCACTCCAAAATCATGACAGTCTTTTCATCTAAACAGACAGTTTTACTGTCTCAGGGTTTCATGGTCAGAAGCTGCTTTTTACCAGAGCGTGCCCTAAATGCAATAATATGAATAATATGAATAAGGAATCATGCAGCTTCCAAACAAAATCAGATGTCTGCAGTTTCCGCTTCTGACCACAAAGCAGCCCAGTGGCCAGAGGTCAGTTTACTCAGATGCAGGTTTGGCTTTGAATGTCACAAAACAGCTTTATAGGAATCTGGGTCTGGGCCCTTAATGAGTCATGCCTGTGAAGGGAAGAAACAGAGTTTTCCCGCACATAGGCGACAGTTGAACAGGAATCCAGGTATAGTGATGACTGACTGGATATATTTTGTGTTACTTTTAGAAAAAAAGATTTTCAGTTATTATTCCATTCTGAGAAAGCTCTGCATTTTGTTTCCAGTTTAGCTATGAATGCAGCATGGGGTCAAGGGAAGAGAAAGAGAAAGAGCGTACGAAGAGAGCAAATATCGGTCATATTTATGGGTCATATCCATCATCCCCGAGGAAAAAAAGAAATGAAACACTGAGAGATGCCTCACATGAAATGAGAGTCTGTACTTCTCCGGGTCACTCTGTAGAGTTATGTTGTGATAATGCCATAAAAAAATTTCTCAAATCAATCATATTGACCACTGCAGGAAAATCACTTTATGTGTACAGTGTGGTGAAATATCCATTCCCCAGGATCACAGCGCAGCACCCAAGGCAATACGCAACTATACAATACGCACAAACGTGTGACATCTGTGTGTTTCTCTCTTTTTGTATCTCAAGATGAAGAGAAGAAGCTGGTGGAGGAGGTATTCAGCAACGCCATCGACTGTCTATCAGATGAGGATAAAAAGCTGCCACAGGTGAGAGGACATGTACACACACACTGTTGCACGGTTTACACGGTTTCTCTTCACTGGTTTATCAGATTCAAAATTGCCAGCCGGCTCAGAGGTTGACATTTCTAACTCAATGTCAGAACCAATAAAAGTAAATTTAGCAGTGGAATTACATTATGTGGGATTACATTGCAATTTTTTTTCACTCATGCAGGATCGTTTCTTAGTAATTTACGTCTTATTCTGCATTCTGCATAGTGACGGTTCATTTTCTACACGTACGCAACACTCGCAGCGAGAGTTGCTCCAATGGGAATCACTCAAGGCACATACATAAGAGTCATCATAGAGTGATTTATAATGTTTCTAGCATGTTTTAACAGTTCTTTTAATCTTAAAAGATGAAGTGTGTAGCTTTTTAGTTCTTTAATAACCATGTAGAAAGACGTATCATGGCCATATTCCGGGATGACACTGCCGAGATTCATCAGGGTTAGAACTGTGAAAGAATATAAATGTTGTGATGTTATTTCCATCAAGAGGTGCATCAATTTTCGGTCAAGATCTTGTACTGACAGTGCAGGAGGTGAGCACTCTGTAAGGTCAGGACTCAGAGGTGCCAATTCATGTGTGAAAATGATTCTTCACGCTCTCTGAACCATTCTTTCACAATCTTGGCAGTGTCATCCTGGAATACGGCCATGAGACGTCTTTCTACACGGTTATTAAAGAACTGAAAAGCTACACGGTAAAGCAACAAAGCCGAATGACTAGTCTGATCATATTGCACTTGTGGTACAGCGTTTTTCATTCCCCCCCTCCCTCACAACTTTAGTCCCTAACTCCTATTATGTCCTGTGTGCTGATTAACTAGGAAAAAAATGGAAGAAATAATTTTTCATTTTATCTCATCATGTATTTGGAAGGAAGTAGCAGAGATCAGTGGTGTATCTCGAGTGTTTGTAGCTAGTACATTAGCTTGTGTTGCTAATCTGCTAACAGCTGTTGGCATGTAACGCACTTCAAACAACCAACTTTCACACTTTTTCTTGCTTTATTAAAATATTAGAATTAATATTTAATACATTCTAAAGACATAAATAATGTACCAACTACTGTATATGCTAACACCTGCAACAGGCAACATAAATATTGCTTGCTCCACACCCACGTAAGACAAAATTCAAGCAACGTGTAGCTAGCTAGAGTGAACGCAGGGTTCGGGAAATGGTCTCGAAGGTTCGGACTTACTTCATGAACACTGTGCCTTTTAGACTCAAAATAATTTGCCTCAGACTCCACTTGCGTATGCTCAGTGTCTGTGTTGACCAGTTGCCTAGCAACAGTGTTCTCGAGACCTTTAACAAGATGAACAACGGGCATGTCGTGTGTTCCGATGTCACACGTTAATTTATGCGTTTCAGTTGAAAACGCCAAAAATCCCTCACTGTATTTATCCAATATTAGGCAACTTGGATTGTACTGAATGTAAGTTTGTAAGACTTGTAGATTAAAATCGACAGATTCTTTTCTAAATGCTTTCTTGATTTCATGTGTTTGTTATAAATGTGTGCGAGTACCGGCATTTCTCTCTCCTTTGTGTTTTTGCTCTCCCTTTTCCTCATTCGCACTACTACCTTAAAAACGAACCCCGTTCCCTCCAAGCGTTTAAAAGGCCAAGCTGCTTATCATCATAAAACACAAAACAAACATCATGCAGACTTGCACCAGATTAGCTTTAAGAGTCTCATAAAGCTCTGCCATGCTGTGCGAGGGCATCTTCGCTCTCTCGTGTGACTCCTTCATCCCGGGTTCTCGCGTCTCTCCTTTTTTCTGACCCTCTCATAGTTCTGGCTCCGCTCAGATTGTTGCAACACACCAGTATTGCACGATTGAGTCACGACAGCTTGTCCAAATTTGCTTTTAACACGAGTTGCGTACTTTTGTATAAAAAGTTCATCTGTCCCTCAGCTGGGATTAACTCTGTGTTGTAACACAGCTGCTTGAACAGTTCACATTGGAAGCGAATTTCCGTCGAAAGAAAATGGAAATCTTGTGCGAGTTTCCATCTGTCGTGATTGTGGGAAATATTCATTAAAAAAAAAAACAAGCAACAAAATGACATGAAATGAATATCGATTCGAGACCAAATTTGTTTCTCATTAGCTCATCTCTAGCCTTCTGCCGTGTTACTGCCTTTCTGTGCCTGATTCAGCCGTCTTTGGAAACTCTGTGGCTCAGAAATGTTGGGATATGAAGTTTTGAGGACAGAATTGTGATTGAAGTCATACAGTGTTCACAGTGTGGAGTTCCATAATGTTTTTAAAGTCAGACCTAATCGTAATAAATAAATGTAATTAACGTAACACATAGAAGTAAGATGATCCTCACAGTTCTTGCCATGCATTCACGCCAGCAGTATTTTTATCCATGCTCTGTGCTGGTCGTTGTTGGGTGGTCCAATCTTTCGTTTATTTTGTTGGCCAGTTGCCTTGGTTTCACTGGTATCCCAGGCTAGGGTATCCTAGCTGGTATCCTAGGCCTGCTGCTGTGTGGGCATGTAAATGATATAGCTTGCTATAGAACGTATGCAAAACCACCCATTTGAGACTAAAAAAAAAAAATAAGATGTTCAGATCAGAATTTCAGGGTATGTCCATAAAATATGACTGACAGGCTATTCAGAAACCCTGCCCACCCAGCAATCCTATCTTGTTTAATTTTCCACTCATAAATGTCAGATAGTCCCAGAGAAAATGACAGTGCAATGGTGTTTGAGTCTGGAGATGAACACACACGAAGAACTTCCATCACAATTGTCTTAAGGACCTCCTGTAGTAACATGCAAGCTGCTGAGGAAGGAATATATTAACTATGAGTTTGTGACACAAGTAGTTTTTGTTCAAGTTTTATCTGGAAAAGATTAAAATGTCGACACAGTTCCTTTTAGGTCCTGAGGTAGACTTAACGCAGTCCTCAGTCACACGGTAATGCTAGTGTGTGTATGTGTTCAGGTGGAGCATGTTCTTCCTCTGTTGAAGAGAGGAATCGGGATCCATCATGGCGGACTGCTGCCCATCCTGAAAGAAGCCATCGAGATTCTCTTCTCTGAGGGACTCCTGAAGGTCAGACTCACTCATTCACTTATTCATACTTTATTTATTTATTTATTTTTTAATTGTTGATATTTTGATATTTGTCTCTTACTGCAGGCCTTGTTTGCAACAGAGACATTTGCCATGGGAATCAACATGCCCGCTCGCACCGTGCTCTTCACCAGTGCTCGCAAGTTCGACGGCAAGGACTTCCGCTGGGTAAACACACACACACACACACACACACACACACACACACACGGCAGTTTTTACCTAAAAAGTTTCTCATGAGGACCAGCCACATGCCCCACAAAGTCAAAACTGTCATATATTTGTATTCTTAAAGGGACAATTGGTCTCCACCAAGATAGACAAACACACCCACCCACAAAAAAATTGTTATGCTGTACCAGTACAGATGATGCAAACAAAATTTGACCCCTTTTTCCTTTTTAAAAATATCGCAATGTCTCTGTGCTCTTAACAAATCTTTTTTAAAAAAATAACTGTTTCTTTCTCAGTAACTCTCCACATGGCCACGTGTTGTTTGTCTAAATGACTCGAGCTGTTGGAATTTAAAATTTACGGGGGGAAAAAAGAAAAGCGCTTGGCCTCTCAGTTCTGGCACTAGGCTCATAGGACGCTGCCATCCAAAACGCTTTGTGAAGAACATCTGGAATCTCTGTGTGAAATGAATCGGAGTGTAAGAAAGCAGAAACTCACTGCCATGTCTCTTCTGGATCCCCAGGCTGCTCAGGGTTTTAAACTGACAGGATTTAAAGCTTTGAGGCCCTAAAGTACAATTACAGAGTGGTGTATGAGAGACACTGAAAGACAAACACATAGGTGCATGTGTAGAGTA
>JAKKZN010000017.1:17309708-17336841 GCA_033441825.1 Pangasius elongatus
CCACGCTTTTCAAGTTTCATACGTGGAATATGGAAACGCTAGCACGGGATGATCATGATCTGGAGCGTAGATTAAATGTGAAATAAAAACTGAATTCATAGAAATAACAATAAAAGGGAAGATGGTGGTAAATAGTGGTGATAAAGGAAATAAAATCGGAAGAGATGCCAAATTCGAAAGCCATCTTTTGCGTTGTCTTTGTTGAGAAGTTCCCTGCTGCGATACTCGTGGCAGAGAAATACTTCTCGTGTTTACGGCATAATTACAGAGCTCTTTGGGGAAAGGCGATTACAATTACACTGATTACACCTTGTATGGCATCTGCCCAGCTATAAACCATGACTCAGATTCTATATTCAGAAATGTACAGTGGTTTAAAAAAACAAAACAAACCCATTCCTGTTACACCCTGCGAGAGGAGAGCAGGTATACAAAAAGCTTCACGTCAGTGTTGATGATTACAAACTCACTGGTGTTGTGAACCCGATATGCACAGCAGTACCTACAATAATAACACCTTTAAATAAAGGTTTGTGTTGTTGCTTTGTTGTGGTTTGAGATGCTGCTCCACTGGGTTGGAACAGTCTAACAACCACACAACCCAACATAACGATTCGAAGCTTACAACCTCCTGATAAAACGCCGCAATGACCGAGAAAGAGAAGGAAAACTGCTAGAATGTTGTATGTAGTGGATTCTCTCTCAAATTTAATCTCTTACAAAACTTGCTAATCTATTTTTGAACTTTATCTTGTCACAGAATTTGAGTCATGCCACATTATTTATACCTAAAGAGCATACCAGCAGAATACTGATTTCTTGCAGCATGGCAACCGAAAATACTCATTTCTAATTGGTGCTATTTTTTTAATGTTAGGACACCTCTAATGAGATATAATCATTTCGGCATTTATGCTGTGTAACCAGGACAAAGGTCATAACAGCCTAGGCTGCATTTCAACGAATTAATTTAATTTGGCAGAAACGGTTAAATATACAGTGTGTGAAAACGTTTTAATGAAAAATAATGAGAATAGCAACACCATGTGAGACGTAACAACAACCTTTAGTTATGTGAAACAAGACAAAGCCTCTGTTATGTTCTGATTTGTGTGTGTGTGTGTGTGTGTGTGTGTGTGTGTGTGTGTGTGTGTGTGTGTGTGTGTGTGTGTGCAAACAAATGGAGGTTTTGTGTAGGTTTTGTTTCCTCACAGGTAAAGGTCATCGCTGTGCGATTGTTACCGTTATGTCTCTAAGGGCGTTCTCTTGCTATTCAACTAATGATTTTATTTATGCAGAAAGAACTAATTTAGTCTGCAGTGTGTGAAAATGTTTTTAATTAAAAATAACCAGAATAGCTAGACAACAGCATTTAAGACATAACAAAAGCAAAAACAACAACCTTGTGTGGCCAAACTAGTTGTGAGGACCCTGGTGTGAATGCTATAAAATCAGGACATAACAGCCTTTGCTTTGGTTTTTAGTGTTTTTAGTGTTCTTTGCCTCCACCTGTTGCTGTGTGGCAATAAACAAGCTTCAGCCATGTAAATTTTTAACCATATTATGTACATATCTTGATATATCGTCATACCCCTAGTACAAAGTGCAGCTGACTGCCTGACCATCAGCTATAGACTCTTAAATGAACAGCATTTTTGAGTTTTTTTTCACTAGATTTTGGTAACTTTTTAGACCCCTTTTACGACTTGATTCGATAGCCTAGTGACTATTTGAACCGATGTTAGAGCCTGTCCTGCACTCGCTGCTGGTTAAACGAGGTGAGAAAGCAGGTTGACTCACCGGCAAAAAATAAAGCCAGACAATAATGTAAAACAGACGAAACCATTTTGGCCTTAACTGTGTAACAGGAGTGCAGTGTCGATGCATTGTGTAGCAACAGCTCAACTAGCATCAATAGCTCACAAAAAAAAAAATCTGAAAATAGTTAAGAAATGCAAAATTTCTGCTATAAGTTTGTTTAGTAGGAATTGAAGTGACTGTATAGCATTGTGGGATGCAATACACCACAATGATATCTCTGGCTATATGCTAATCTTTGCTTTCCTTGGAATTTTTTATTTTTTTTTTTAATGTTTGCTACATACCCAGTTTGAACAGGGTTAACATTATCTGGCATTTGAGCACAGCTTGTGTACTAGAGTCTGATTTTTATTCCGCAATTCTATATAGTAATATATACGTAATTATGTATAAATATCAACACATAGAAGGACTTCTGGAGTTATTCATCTGGCAGTTGAGTAAATGAAATTGAATTCATTCCTAGCTGTGCTCTTGAGGATTAAAAGTCTTACTCAAGTGCCTGATAACAGCTCTCTGGCCCCATTTATCTAAATGTTTTTCCACTTTTACGCAGGAAAGAAAGAATGTGTGTGTGTGTGTGTGTGTGTGCGTGCACGTTCAATCAGTAATTATGCCATGTAGGAGTGTTAAGTAAACCTTGCTATTGTTGCTACATGGGACTCATTTATGATGGCTAATGACTCATTTCTCCCCATGGGGAGTATTGCGTATTGGAGAACATAAGACCCAAGTGTTTCTTCATTAGGTCATAGGTGAGAAGATAAGTGTAGTGTTGGGGTGTGAGAGTAATTGCAGATGGAGAGATGAGGTTGTGCAAAAGGTTACAAAGAAAAGATCAAACAAAAAGGATAGCTACGTCTCTAGCAACGGTTACTGGTACTGAAAGAAAGGATATAATTCTGTCAGGGACAAGTGTGTAAATTTTTTTCTTAATGTTGAAGGCATGCACATTTGTGATTTCCCTAATATTCAGAATCAATATTACAATGTACTTTAAGCAATAGCACCACAGCGATATGTAGCTAATTTAGTCTTGTCCAATTCCTAACCACTAGCTAACTCTCCATGATCATACAACAACTACCAGTCCGGGAGGCTGAAGGCTATCACATGCTTCATCCAGGACACGTGATGTCGCCATGCACATCTTTTCAAACTTCTGCTCATGCTGCGTCATGGGGAGGTGCAACACACTCGAAGGAAAGCTCGTAATTGGCTAGTGTCATTGTTTCTGATAGGGAACAGAAAAGATGCTATCCCTCCCACCCAGCCAGTTTTGCTCTTTTGGACTCCTGGCCACGGATGGCTGTGGCATCGTTGGGATTCGAAGTTACGATCTCCTGACAACAGGGTGCACGCATTTCTGTTGTGCCATTCATGACCCTCCAATTTTTTTCCATCCTTCAGGCTGCAAATGAGCGATCAGAATAGATGATCCTTAAAATGAAAGTACAGCTGATTCATCCTTAGTATTTTCCTGGTCAGTTTGTATATCATTTGGGAAATAGAACTAAATGAATTAGAAAATATTGCAGGCAGGCGAAAAGATAAACAGCTGCACAAGCAGGATTAAAAAAAAACAGACTTCCGCACATCTGCACTCAAGACCAGTTAGTAGATGAGTAACTGAGGAACTGTCAGAGTGCCTATCACTGCTAACATTACTACCTCTGGGTTTTGGGGTGCATAATAATATGGTTTATTTATTTAAAAAACAACAAACAAATACCAATTTGGGCTTTAAATCCAAATCCAGATACAGATATGAATATTTGGAGAACTATACAGATGCACTAAACGGATACAAATACGCCTCTAGATGGTTGTTTTAAAGAGAGAAATATTTCACACTGTAATACAAACAGACTGATCTTCATGCACAGTTCCTCCTTTGACGAAGTGTTCTTTGAGTCACAACGATTTCCCACATACTTTTAACGTATATCCAATGTAAAAATGATTCATGGATCTAAATCAGGTGTGCCTCAGGGCTCAATTGTTAGTCTGTTAGAGTTTTGCATTTATCAGTACTCTGGTGTTTCCAAGGTTTGGTCCGGAAGCACACTTTGCCTCTTTAGCTAACGTGATGCTAAACAGACCTTATGCTTTCTGAAAGCATGTTATTGATGGAGTATTATGTACAATCTGATACATAATTCGACTGTATTCCCCATTTTTACTATATACATATGACTGAGAAGGTCTGCAGTTTGAAATGAGTAGTAGACATGTTGAGAAAATGTGTGCTATTAAGAATAGAGTTGTTGTTGAGTTAATTATTAGGACACAGCCCTAACCTGAAGAAGCCTGTAATCTTCACTCTGTATTAAAGCTCTACCTTTCCCATTCGGTAATGTGTGTTATTAAGGTGCTGCCCAGCTGCTTGGTGAGGCTGCAGGATTTATAGAGTTATAAATAGGTACTTACTGCCAGGAACAGCATACAGTACATGGAGAACGAGGAGTGGCCGGAGTAGAAGGACAGCCTGCAACACACGCAGAAAAACAGAAGAGATCTCAGCAAGCAAAGCATTAAAACGCTGACGGTGAGCCCTTACACTGCCACGACTCGAATCCACAACCAGCCTTTACTGTCCTGCTCCTCTAATTTCACCATAGCTGTGATTTCAGATGCTGTCTGGATTCAGGGTCCATTTATCTTCCATATTCCTTTATAGAGTTGGAAGATACTTTTACTCTGATGTTAGATATTAGATAAATATGGACAATATGCATAATAATAATAATTTTAAAAACGATCAGATTTAGGCTCACTCTCTCAGCAAATTTCTTTTGTACAGTTCTTGATTTCTGTGGGCAAATATATAAATACATATTTTAAAAATAGTATGCACTTAGCAATAAAATCAAATCTAGATTCCTTTGTTTAGATATAACCAATTTATTATTGGTATTATATTAAAGTTTATACATTATATTAAATCTTATATTTGTATGAATTGTTATTTATTTATTTATTTATTTATTTATTCATTCACTAATTCAAAAGTGGTTAAGGAAAAGCAGTAAAACCTGATGATAAAAATCTGGGTTAAAGGCATTGTTAAACTAATTGTGATTTATTTGTGTTGATATTAAGTGATCAGTGTGTGTAAGTGTTCAACTCCTGAACAGCGTTCTGTCCTCTGATGAGTTGAAACAGGTGAGTTAGAGCAGAATAAACACCAAGACTCTTTAGGAGCTTTTTATGACATTTGCGTTTAGGCAGACCTCCTGTTTGCTCAAACTGAATGACATCTGCAAGTCCTTTACAAACGAACTGGATTTACACATTATGTCTGTGTGTGTTTTAGTAAGTCACTAGAGACGTGAGAAGTTGGAACTACGTGTGCACACCCTTTTCCGGGTGAGGAGGGCAGGCCGAGAGTGACGAGTGCGGGGGGAAGCGTGTATGGATGGGATCAGCAAATAAGGGTGGGCAGAGTATCCGGAGGGCTTTTGTGTCTTCCTGTTTATATTAGCCAGAGGCTCACTGCACTAAAAACTGCTCAGAGACACCAGGACACGAGTGCTGATACGACTACACGGTCATTAAACCGAAGCCCATCACATAATATAAATATACAAAAAATAATAATAATAATAATCCTTGCTTAGTATACAGTAAGAGTGTGACGATATAACACTATGACGGTACACAGTGATGGACTTCTAAAATAGTTCTATACAAAGTCACTAAGTATAAATGATGGTCACAAAAAGCTGAATTTTACAACGAACCTTTAACAACACTTCAAGGCTAAGTGTAAATCCACTTTGAACAATATTCTAAAAGTTTCTCTATTTGGAAGCCTGAGCTCTTGGGAAAAGCCTTCAGTGGGAAAATGTAAACAGATTCTGTCATGTACTGAAAATAGTTGTATTAGAGCTTTGCATACATTTTAAATTTACAATGAAATTTACGACATTGAGAGAACATCCACCAACATTGATATTCCTGGGTTGGTCTTGTGTATCGTAAATGTTTCTAATATTTAGGAAGATGCTCTCTTGATGTGTGGGTATATTCTAGATGCTGATGAAATTGTACATCGGTTTTACATTAACTCGTTTTTTTGTTTTTTTTTCCCCCTCATCAAGAACCAGGCAGCACAAAGCCTGGACTTCGACAAACACTAGAAGCATAAAATTATAAATGTGTCTTTTCTTTAGCTAAAAGCAGTCTGTCTGGAAAGCTGCCAAGTACCAGCTCAAATGGATTAAATGACCCGCCGTGTTCCTCTGGACGGATCGAATTACAGGTCACAAGGCTCGAGACAAAGAGGCAGAGAACAATTAGAGACAGAGACAAAGTAAACACACTGCAGATCTGATGTGAGACTCAGCTGAAGCTTGTTATACAAGAAAATGATTAGCATATGATTGATGTGCAATTGATAACTAATGACATAAGCCAGTTCTCAGATGCAAACTCAGACCTTTCAACCCTAATCTCAAATTTGCGTCATTCATTTTTTTTTATCATCGGAGCAGACATGGGTTCATCAGGGCCAAGGTTGCGTTATTTCCAGCTTACTTTATAACTCAGAGGACTGGACTAAGCAGATATGTTTGATTAGCCAGTCATTAATTTTCCAAACATACTCCTGCTTTGGGGTGAGGCCATATGTCCATGGTATCACCTAACGAAGGGTGATTCATGATTATTCTTGGCATCCCACTTCCCCCGTGCTTTATTTGTTCTATTTATGGCCCCGTCTCCTAGGGAAAACAGTGGATTTTGTCCAGCGGCGTGCTTTCCTATCAAAGGCAAGAACCACACCTACTGTTAATGAGAACGCTCTGGAACGAGTTTCCCCACTGGCCTTGATTCTGGCACAAGAAACCACACTGAAACCTTGAGCGTCGGACTCTTTGTCTCCGTATGTGTGGGCTCTAGCAGCTC
This sequence comes from Pangasius elongatus, assembly GCA_033441825.1. Lineage (NCBI taxonomy): Eukaryota > Metazoa > Chordata > Actinopteri > Siluriformes > Pangasiidae > Pangasius > Pangasius elongatus. The sequence goes on from JAKKZN010000017.1 coordinate 17,316,438, forward strand.
ACCACAGGACTGGAGCACACCGGAGTGTGTGAACCGCAGTCCCGCCACAAAAGCTACACAGATCCAAACCCTTGTGGGGAGCTGGATTTCACTGAAAGGACTACCGAAATAATGATCAAAGCTCTCCCCCTGGTCCTCCAGGAACAATCAGAAACCTGAGTCAGGAGCCAAGTGGAACTCCACTAATTGGACACCGTTTTGATCAAATTGCATGCCAAAGAGTGCGGCATTCTTATGAAGCTTGATCCAATGTCACTGGACCATTCAAAGTCCTGTAACTGTTGGAAGGAGCATTAAGCCTCTAACCTTGGTGCTGACCATTTGAGATATCAGAGTGCTTAAAAATTGCCTGCTATGGTTGAAATACAGATCTTACATGCTTACTTGGTTGGAAAAAAAGCCTCCCAGACAGACAGAACCACATGAAAGTAGCTGTAGTAGAGTGGAAGGGCATAAATGTTTTACATGCTCTTAATTTCCACTTCAAAGCCACTCATGAAGTAGACCAGAGAGCTGATGGTACGCCATTTAACTTTAAGGGCATCAGAGATCCAAGAAATTCCCAGGGCGCATTTTAACGAGCCGGAATTTCTGTTAGCTGGATAACTTGTCCAGTAGGCTTCTTTCTTGTAGTCGGGTTGACTTCTGGCCGCCTCCCTTAAATCTCTAAAGTCATGGTTTACACAGGTGATTTTATAATTTCTCGCTCACAGAACGAAGCCAAGAAATTCTGACAAAAGTGCAACAGAAAGCAGATTAAACTTCCTTTTTTTTAACCTGATGTTTCTCCACTGGTTTCTATTAGCTACGAATGAGAAATAATGAACATATTATAAAATGCAGATGTAAAAGTGACCTCAGTGGGTTATTATCAGTACCAGAGGGTATACATTTTAAATTAAGGTAATTGATAAGGTTTTGTTGATTTGGATTGAAGAAGCTCTTATAATTTAAGTTTAAGAGATTTGGAAAGAGGAGTTCATGAAATGGTCAAGGCATATTTATAATGATAAAGCCCTTTTTTTTGTGTAGATGAAGCTGAATTTAGATAAATTAATATGTACTCTTGGAGCAGTGTCAAGGATCACCCACCTGGCTTCATTTACCATCTTCTGGTCCCCGGTACAGGTGAAGTTCTCGATGTAAGCTCCACCCGAGCAGTTGATCAAGTTCCAGTCAGGCTGACACACATACAGGAAGTGAGGTCGCAGCCGGCCGATTGAGTACTTGCCGATGTCTGTGAGGGACTGGCTCATGGCAGCACCGAACAGGAAGGTGCCGATTGCTTTATAGACACAGGCAACATAGCTGTTGCTGAAAGAGGACTTTGATTTGATACGTTTTAGATACACTGAAACGCATTCTCCAATGATCATCTGTACGGGAGGAAAAGGACAGGAGACAGTTTAGTAGCACATTCCTGGGAAAGAACTCACTATAACTTGACCAGATTCTAATGAGGATGTCCACTCAAATAATTAGAAGGCAAGATAGAGCAGAAGTGCTGGTTGACAAAGCAACCATCACTGGTAACCCATGGTCTGCAATTCAGTTACTTTTCTTTTCGATGCCACCTGGCTACAGGGAAGTAGAAACTCCATGGCCAATGTTCTGCACTGACTGGATTAGTTCAAATTTTGCCATAGATCCAAAATATAAGGTAAGAAGAATCCCAGTTTTCTTTGAAACCTAGCTCTTTGACCTTCTTCTGACTGTGGAGTGAAACAGCTCACACTGTAAGCCTGGTTTCTGAGCCTCAAATCCTGGATGGGTTTCCTTATTTTCTCACATTTTACTTCATAGAAATCTTGGATTTTCCAACTTGGCAAGGTGTTAGTATGCACAGTGTGAAGCTAAATTCTTTAAGTAGGACATGTTCCTAAAATAACATTCCTTTTACCCAAATCACTGCCATCTGATTTTGCCAGTATGTGCCTCTTCCCGCCCCTGAGCCGCACTAGTCAGGAAGCTTACAGTGTAGCTCTGCATTTCAGTTCAAAAAATCAAGCAAACGTTGTGTACACATTTTTTCCTTTTTTTTTTTTTGTACCATTTAAAAAAAACACTCTCTCAGAAGTTTGTGTAGCTGGGTAATATTAGCATACTTCACTGTCTGAAATAAAATGTGCCAAACTGTACTTTTCCTTGTTGCTGGAGTGGTACCATTAAGAGTACATGATTTATACCTTTAGCATGGATCTTTCAGCTGGAAACCTGAATATAATGTACCTGTAAAAATAAGTTAAGGTACATATTTGGACCACTGATGTACTTTTAAAGCTTTAATCTAAAGTTTACTTTACTCAAATGCACCTTTCCAGGTAGAAGAGTACATACTAAAGCTTCCAAAGTGCACAATTTTAAACATTTCAGCTAACATTAGCTGCTGTTGAATATTTCAACAAGGAAAAACATGCTTAATTTTATGAACTGTAGAGCTATGCAATAGACTTGGCATCATGGAAGCTGTCTCTTGGGGAATTTTCTAGTGAGATGTACACACTGATTATCAGAGACATCAGACAGAAGTGACGTTTTAAAATAGAATTTTTCCATGAACATATCCTACTTGGGAAAAAATAATTTCCTTCTTATTTTTTGGAATTTGTTGATACCTAAAGAACCGTCAAATGAACCCAAGAGCTGTAACTAAACAAGGGGCCAAAAGTTATAGCCGAAATCTTAATAACACACAAAATGAGTACGTTTCCAGCAGACTAAAGCTATTAAATTATAAGGGGGATTTCCTTATGCCTTGAGAAACATGCTTCTGTGGGTTAAGTAGGTGGGCGTGTGGTTTGTGAGACACATTGTTTCCCCTGAGTGAGATCTTGGATGAGTCTTTGTTTCATTAAAGGTCACAGATACTCTTACAAGTTTGAAAACAGTGCATTTCTATCTGACCTAGATCAGACCCGACCTAGATTTGGCCAGTTTTAATAGCTTGGGGTGTTTTATTCATTATTGTATTTGAAAGAAGATGATGGCAGACCAAACAGATCTGAAGCAAAGTGTTAAACATCAAAGCAGCTGATGGCAGGCACTGAGCTTTCAAAGCCAGAGTTCCCGACTCCAGTCCTGTCTATACAAACCTCACACTTCTTCAAGCTTTTCATTAGATGAAGCAGAAATGTTGGCGTTAACACTAATCTGTCTATTCCATTCAACCAGTAATGGGGCAGTAATGAAATAAAACTACTTTATGTACCTAAACATTTAGCACTGAAAGATTAGTAAACCTGTATTTATTTATTTATTTATTTAGCTAGCTAGCTACCTAGCAATAGAGCTTTGTTAAGCATTCATGTCACGTAAACTACAGATGGTAAAATCTGGGTCACTTTCAACTAAGCATAATCACCATTTCATCCTAACCTTTAATGCTTCATTACTGATTGATATTGATAATGTTCATTGATTGATTTTCTGATATTTAGCTCAATGTTGGTACTTTTCCGGTACCCAGGATTTGTGTAAAAATTCACCAAATTCAACTCATCTTCATGCAGTAATCCTTTTTTTAACGAATTTCTTAGTCTCTAATACACATTACGGCCAAATCCTAAAAGTCAGCTTGTACACTCTAAACGCTCACTACATAGGGTGTAACATACCTGGCATTGTAAAACCTACAAAAGCTGGAAAATTTTGAAATGAAGGTTATTCTAGGACTGAATATTGATTTTTTTCTTGCATTGCAATACATAAATGATATGAAATTCATGCTACCAACCCTAATATAAACTGTATATAGATAAGAAGTAGTAATTCTATATTTAGCGTAAACCCAAGATTTTTTTGTTTTTAGTATTACATCATGCTTTTATTAAAGTAAATTAACTGAATAACTTTATTTGTAACAAACATCAATGATGATAGTTTTTTTTTTTATCTGGACACTGTCTTGGTCTAGATCATCTCGTCCACATGATTTTTATCGAGCTGCTATCCGCTTGGAAGTGAATATTTACCTGTGCTTCTTCGGTGTGCACCAGCCTTTGTGAGGTATGTAATGGAAATTTAAGCACGGCACTTTTACCCTAAACAGCGCAGGGATTTTCCCTTCAGGACTGGAGCCGAACAACACTGAGGCACGCTAGAAACAGAGACTGAGGATGAGGCAGAGACTACATGAACAAAACCAAGTACACTTACAGTAAGCAGCGTGAGAGGTATCATTACTCCTCCTAATAACTGATAGGAAATGGTGTCATCCTTTAGAGGGTACTTGATCGAATCATCGTTACAGAAAAATCCCCGTTTGAATGGCGAGTGTTGCAGTGTGAGTATTGCGAATGGGAGTCCAACTACCAAAAAGAAACACAAACAAAGCAATGGGAGAGAAAAACAATGACAGCAGTGGGTTAAAAGAGAAGTCCGCACATGACACAGGGCCAAGCCCAACACCAAACACACACACACACACACATACATGCTGTGGATGGAGAGCAGACATGAGACAGTTGTTTAAGTACCAGTTTACCAGGACATGTGAGATCGGCAGATGGTGTTTAGCATGAAGGGTGAGCTACATGACATATTAGTCATAGCCTCAGAGCAGCAATGTGATACAATGTCATTACATCATATATTACACATAGATGATGTACAAAATAATGTGATTTTGTATCAACAGGTGAGTCATAATAGTGAAAAACCTACTGAACAAATAAATTGATCATACAATTAAAATTAACTAACAGCAACAATGTTTGTAATATACAAGTATCATATAATCAGTAGGAATACTAAAATACTGTACAAATATGGATCATATAGTTAATTAGTAACTACAATAAACTACTGTACAAATATAGATTATATAGTTAATTAGTAACTACAATAATCTACTGTACAAATATAGATTATATAGTTAATTAGTAACTACAATAATCTACTGTACAAATATAGATCATATAGTTAGTTAGTAACTACAATAATCTACTGTACAAATATAGATCATAGTTAATTAGTAACTACAATAATCTACTGTACAAATATAGATCATATAGTTAATTAGTAACTACAATAATCTACTGTACAAATATAGATTATATAATTAGTAACTACAATAATCTACTATACAAATATAGATTATACAGTTAATTAGTAACTACAATAACCTACTGTACAAATATAGATTATATAGTTAATTAGTAACTACAATAACCTACCTTACAAATATAGATTATATAATTAGTAACTAAAATAATCTACTGTACAAATATAGATCATATAGTTAATTAGTAACTACAATAATCTACTGAACAAATATAGATTATATAGTTAATTAGTAACTACAATAATCTATATTTGTACAGTAGATTATTGTACTATACAGTATATAGTATATTGTATACAGTTAAAGGGCAACTACAATAATCTACTGTACAAATACAGATTATGTAGATGATTAACTACAATAATTTACTGCACAAATATATATCATACAGTTAATAAGTAATGATATTCTACTGTAGCAATATAGATCATACAATGAAGTAATTATTACTAATGTACTGTACAGATAGAGACAATAGTTAAGTAACTACAATAATGTACTGTATACATATAAATCATAATTTAGTAATTATATTAATCTACTCTACAAATATAGCTCATTGTTAGTAACTATTTTATTACATTTTGTGCAAATATTGATTATATAGGTTATTAGTAATAATACTAATAACTTACAGTACAGATACGTATAGTGTAGCGGTTTATTAATAAGTATCTACTGTACAGTATAGCTCATATATTGTCATAGATCATTTATCATTATATAATTAGTAATACTGTACTATATAAACATTGACAATTAAATAGTTATATTACTGATAATCTACAGTACAAATATAGATCATTTATCATTAATTAGTAATACTGTATCTACTGTACAAATGTGTGTGCTGTGCAGAAATATAGCATAAAGTTAATTAATAATAATATTGTACTTCCATGTGAAGTTAAATTTGTGTTTTGATTACCATTCAGTCTTAACCACTGCTACGTTTCATCGTTAAGGAACTTCAACTGAATTAGCATGTTGAAGGACTTTATTTTAAGCCGCAACAGTACATTTTACTGGAATATGATTAGTAATGTGGATTAAATATTTTAAAAGGCTAAACTGTGCGGCAATTTGAAAATGGAAAGTGATGCTGTGGTAAATAATATAGTGCTAGAATATTAGATATCATGGCCCATGTGACCTTTTCTCAGTTCTCTTTGTTAAGGCTTGAGCTAGAACCATGAAATTGGGCATGTATCAATATTTAATTATTTTATCTTTATAATTGCCGAAAAGCTTGATCGCTGCCTAACAACGCTCAAACAGAACAATGGGTTAAACAATGGGTTAAATACTGTGATATGAGATCATGTGGTGATAACCAGAAGGAAATATATTGAATATACCATTAAAAACATGCGCAAAACACAAGGATATGATTTTGTTTTGGTGATCTCTTTCTGATCTAGCCATAGCCTACACAACTTAACCATTTGGCATCTGAAGTCATTTGAATTTTTTTTTTTCTGCTTCTTGTTTACACAGTTTAATTCCTTTTGTTTTGACGCTCTAGTGGCTTTTTAGGTCAGCATGGGAAATTTCCCTAGTCAAATATAGCATCCGATCTGGAAGGATGTGATCACACAGCAAATTTAAGCCCAATTTGAGGTCTGGGGTTTTTTTGTTTTGTTGTTGTTGTTGTTTTTCTTTTTTAATTATGGTTGAATGGTCAATTTGGCACATGGGTGTTGAATACACACCTGCAATTTACACATATATAAAAACTGAATTTGTTTCAGACCTCTTATTGACCTTTTCTACTTCTATTTTCCATTTTATGCCCTATAAACACAAGACCCAAGAAAAGCATGTGAGTTCCTGGCGCAATTCCTCAGTGATTATGGGATTACAGCAAGCCAACACACACATGGGTTATAAGAGAATGATAAAGAGGTTAGCCTTCAGAAGACGTCAGGCACTGAAATGTCACCTTCAGTCAAATTGCAATGCAAAACTATGGCATATTTGCATGAATTATGAGTGGGTGAGTCTGCAGGAGTTTAAATAGTGAGGCGTCAGTGTGTCTAAAAAGGAAACAGATTGGCTTTGCACTTTCTACGCCCTCAAACAACTGACAGTTCTCAGTGGAAAGCAGGATATTCCACCAAATTTCTTAGTGGTGATGTTCACATTGACATGCATATTATTTAAGCTTTTTAATTGGTTTTTGTTTGGTTGGTTTTTTCTTTTGGTTTTCTGAGTCATCCATGGGCTCCACTCTAACAACTATCCAAAAACTGGGCAACCAAGGAGCCACTTCACTGCTAATTTAGCTCAGGGGTATTTGTGGTCTAGCAACATAAAAAGAAAGAAAGGTTCAAATAATCTAATCCATGGAGAAAAAAAAGTCAAAACTCTTTCCTTTCTCAATAAGCTGCCTTTAGGATCTGCTAAGGAAGCTGGAATGGCTCATGTTTATGTTTCATTAGAGACACTAAATTACAGCCAGTTTTTTCTTCCCCCATATCAAGACCCTGATCTGTCAGTAAACGTCTCCTGTTTTAGTGTTTTCACGACCAAACTAAACACTTCAATTAATTCTCTGTGTGAATGAAATCAGGTAGATAACATTTTCCTATTCTCCATTTCTCCATCATTTGTTCAATTCATATCATATCAAATCATCACCTGCACTTTCAAAAACCCATCCAATGACCCAACCAGCCCCATAAAAGGCGATGAGTCAGTAGTTTGGTTAGGTTTTGCTGAACGTTTTCCTACTTCTCAAATAATCACATTTAATCTCTTTCCTGATTAAATCAGGAAACCATTAATTGGCCTTTCCATCCATCCATCCATCCATCCATCCATCCATCCATCTATCCATCCATGTCCATAATGGACAACTGAGGTTCAAGTTTGATGTTTTCCTGTCTGAACTCCTCAAGCAATCATCAAATCTTTCATGAACCATTAATCATTACAGATGCTAAAGAGCTTATTTTTCATCTGTCTGATCATTATGTCTTGTTTCTTTACATCCCTCTATATTCATTTGTCCTTCCGTGGTGTTTTCCATATGTGAGTTTAGGTTTCTGATCACCCCTTTTGTAGATATATGAATTCACACGTAACTGGCTACTTCTTCAGCAAGTGTTTCAGTACATCTCTCATACATGTGCCTTGCATGTGTTTTCACTGCTGTTATGAGTATTTTCGAGTTCCCGTATTTCCTGTTTTCCAAGCTTCTGCTGCGGTAAGTGTTTCTTCTGTTCTTTCCATCTGCATATTTTAACTATGACTATGTATTTACTTTTGTTGAACTCTAATGAACCTGATGAAAACCTGATTTTTTTTTTTTTTTTTTTTTTTTTTGCATAATAAGACAGATGCAGAAACTCTGGCCCATGCCTTCATATCCTCCCGACTTGAGTACGGTAACACTCTCTTTAATGGCATTCCTGGAAAAAAAAGACCTGCGTCCTCTACAATACATTCAACACTCTGCAGCTAGTATTCTCTCTCATTCTAAAAATCTGCTCATATCAGCCCAGTCCTGTATCAGTCACACTGGCTACCTGTTTCACTGCGCTTTAAAGTTTAAAATCCTTCCAGTTACATATAAACCCTACATGGCTTAGGTCTGCCCTGTTTAGCTGAGCTGCTTCACCTGTACTCCCCTGCTCACACTCTCAGGTAGGCTGGCACTGGAGTCCCAAAATTCCCAAAATTCAGACTGATCACTGTTGGGGGCAGATGTTCTAGTGTTAGGGCCCTAAACTCAGAATTTCTTTACCTTGACCTTTCCACTTTCCAAGGATAGGCTTAAAACCTTTATCTTTTCAATTCTCATGCCTATTGATCATCATCATCATCATCATCATTATTATTATTATCATTATTATTATTATTATTGGTCTCAGCTATGAATTTGAACCATAATTCTCAGATATGCCCTAAAAGTGACTTCAGTTCTCCTGACTCTGGCTCGTATTTGCTTCGCGAGTCAAATCGACTGTTTTGAATAATCGTTTTATCACATACTTATTTTATTGGGGACCATAAACTGCATTTTAGAGCTGTCAAGTTGCATTTAGTTTTAATTTTTATACTGCTACAGACAGTAGGTATAGTTTACTGTGAGTAAATAAATAACATTTGCCGCATTTTACTTTTGAAAACTCTCCCTTTTTTTAAGTTGTATTCATGCAGATATCTATTTTTAAACCCACATAATTTGACCGAATCCCAAATGGCTTCTGGGTCACTATAAAAGCTCACTACATAGTGTATAATATAATAGTATTTAATATAAAACCCCGACGTTGTGCACTATATGTCCAATAGAACATAACTGGAAAATTAAGCCACAGAAAGAATGGCTCTTGGAAGTTAACTACTGACGTAATATCACTTTCGAAGTGCACAGTGAAAGTTGCATATTTGGGGTTTCATATTTCAATAAGCATTTCAAAGCCATATGGTGAAACACACGCATGCATACTCACTCTCTCTCTCACATACATGTGGCTATATATGGAGATATACTTGGTGTTCACGAGATGCATTATTGGTAAACCGACGTTTTCATCAAAGTGAAGTGTTTAAACAGATGCACTGACGTCACGCATATAAGACCGACAGGTGTGAACACATTTTGCTCTCACACACACACACACTGTCCTTAAAACTCCTTCCTTAGAAAAACAGCTGCTGTAAATCAATAGTTAGTAACAGTGGCCAATCAGGACACTAAAGATGTTCCGGGAAACTATTTCAGCTATTTCTGGAGGGACATCGTACAAAAACAGACCAAGCATTTCATCTGTGCTCCAGAACAGTGATCTGATCCAAAACAATCTTCTCTTATCTTCCAGGGTCTTGATGCCCCAGATGTCTGGAACCAAAATTTCCGGCTTTTAATTGGATTCTGTGCCTATTTATAAAATCTATTCAACAAACAAAATGCTGATGGTTCATCTTTCTTTGTGACAATCTGTCCACAATTTAGAGAAGCTCACACGTCTTCCCCTGCGGAAGGTTATATTGTCCGAAGCTTCAATTTTTACACCTTTTGATGAAAACTAAAAACTAAAAACTTTTGATGAAACTGACCAATTTGCAGACATGGCCTCTCTTCATCTGCTTCATCTGCAGTGTCAGAAGTCACTAACGAGATAACACTACAGATGGAACATTAACAAGCTGTAGGAATTCACCAATGGCTGTTAGTAATGTTGCAGTATATTACCGACTAACATTGAGTTGACATCCTCTGCCTTTGCATCCTCTTTTGCAAGCTGAAAATGCAAGTAATGTCAGGTGACATGCCCAGGGAATCCACACAGATGAGAAACTGAGAAATCGTTCTTCCTCTCTGTGTTTTTCTATGTTTAAGCTGAAGATTTTGGAGTTCAGCTGGGTTTGATCAAGCCAAATGGCTTCCTTCAGACCAGAGCTGAAGGAATCAATGAGCAAGTATAAAAGAGTAAGAATATTAAAACTGAGCCAGAACAGGCAGAAAACCATACCTGGTAATTAACTGCTACTGTATTAAACCATTACACCCATTCTATCTAGCAGCCTTACGAGTTAATTGAGTTATTTCTCTTGGGATTCAGTTCTATGAACCATGGTAGCAGTAACCCAAATAGAACCCCTTTAGGAAGAGGACCATTATCTTTTGTCCATCTAGTTCTAGTTGAGTCTCTCTCGGACTCCTAGAAATCAGAAAGACTCGTAGTCTCGGAAAACTGGGGGACTCAAAAACCCAGACTCAAAAAAGTTAAACTTTTGCCTTTGACTTTGAAAAACTTGGGGACTCAAAAATTCACTGACTCAAAAGATTGGGAATTTAAAACCTTATGATTCAAAAACACTCAGGACTCTGGGCATCAAAACACCACAGACTCAGAAAACTGCTGCTAGTCCATCAGTATGCTAAATGCTATGTGCCCTCTACATACTGCAGCTAGAATTCTTACCACTTTATCTGCAAAAACTAATTATTTTCTGGACTGAGTCACTCCAGACTATAAGATGTGCTCCTACAAACTATCCATGAATTTGTTGGCCAATCAAACCCACTGAGATAAAGAGAAACCCTGGGCATCTGAGCGATGGTAGCTAGTGTTACTTACACTACAGATGGGCAGTGTGAAGCCCACCGTGTAGAGCACAGTGGAGGTGATGGTGCTGGAGTGAAACGGGTAACCGATGCTCTCGTCGTTACAGAAAAAGCCCCTCTGAAAGGGCTTGATTTTACCCAGGTTAAAGGCCGCCAGAGGAAGGCCAGCTGTGGATGGAAGAAGGGTTAACAAAGGGTTAACATCTCAACACAGCACTCTCAGCCAATCTGAACTGAGAGACTAGCGTATTGAGCGTGGCAGCTGTGTGTAACTGATACAGCTAGAGGATCAGCAGCTATGAAAACTAAACACAGTTATCAGTCCTGAGACCTGGGAAAATTTGATTAAATTGTTAAATACTGGCAAGCTTCAAAACATATCATGAGTTTGCTATTTAATAATTTTCCTAGGTTTTTAAACATCTGCCTAAATGTAATCAGTACAGCTTGGTTCGTCATGGTCATTCTGCTGAGAATGTGGCGATGACAATGTAGGCCACGTCCTCTTTTTTTTTTCCACCCAAAATTAAACCTTATTGGGAAGAAATGTGATTAAAGCGTGATTAGTGACATTAAATTCTTGTTACATCTGGTACCATTTTAGGGTTCTTTGGTTTATCCCTCTGGAAAAACCTTAAAAGTTCCATGCGAGAGCCTATAACAGAGGGATTGTTCCAAGGAGAGCCCCTTTACCAAGTGAAGAACCCTTAACGATTTAAAGAACCTTTGGAAATGTGCATCATAACGTAATTAATACATATTATAAACATTTTATAATATCTTTTAATAAAAAAAAGAAATGCTATAATATGACTTCAAAATGATCCGTATAGCAAAACATTCTGGTTCTGTGATGTTTTATTATGTATCTGATCCTTTGTGAATATTGAATTTTGCCCAAAAACAAAACCCATGAGCTTTGCTTTGCTCTGGTGGTGTGTATAACTCAGGACTCTAAACTAAGGACTCAGAATCTTGGAGCTCTAAACCCGGGGACTGCAAACTTTACGTTCTAAACCTGGGACTTTAAAATTGTATAATATATAAAACTGTGTGTCTTTTAAAAGGCCGAAAAAAATAAAATAAACCCACATTGAAATGAACATCCAGATTTCCATCGACCTGTTTTTATGCCCATTTTGAATTTGTGGATATAAAAAACCTTGACTTGACGTGTGGATAAGAAAGGGTGTGGTAAAGAAGCATGGCGGTGGATTGTTTGGACCAAACGTGTGTTTGGCTGTTGCTTTTTCTGATGACATCGTCGCTTAACATTTGCAAAACATTTGGTTGGAAACACAGCTTATGAGATAAAAGTTTGTTTGCAATGACAAGCTCGGTTAGGAAATCACAGTCGTTGGAATAGCTGATGAGTTTTTTCCTCAGAGAGTGACATCATCAGGCTCGTGTCTAAGGCAGAACAGTGACGGATGTCATGTTTGGATCGGGTCCATTCACGTTGCTCAATGTATAACGTAACAGTGAAGTCTGGCATCATGCAAGCATTAAGAGTTTCCACTCCATTCCCTGCGACTAACGGTATATTTGTGTAAATTATTGCTGCAATCTGGCCGCTGACCCCAAAATCTCATGTGTGTGTGTTATATAAGAGTGTTGTCTGACGTTTATCAGGCTGAGTGTGTAATCGTAACACGTCATACAAGCTGACAGGTTAAAGTCTAATGTGAGCCTTAGGCTATTGTTCCAGGGAAAACACACACACACACACACACACACACACACACACAATTTCTATCCTTGTGAGGACCTTCCACTTACATAAAGGAAACATTTTGACTCTAGCAGTTTTTGTTTTTGTTTTTAATTCAGATATTCATGTACTTGTGGGGACATCTGGTCTGCACCAAGATACAAAAACATGTCCACACATGCATGTCCTCGTTCAATAGGCTGATGTTCCATGTCAGCAAACAACAGAGTCTGTTACTGACAGTTAGGGCATGTGACACACACACACGCGCACACACACACACACGCATATGGAGTCGAGCCAGCCTGGTGCTTTATCATGAACATGAATGTGTGGGTGTGTGACCAGGTCCAACTGTATCCAAAGCGTAAGCTGAACGATCAGACTGAGGCGTTTTCACACTTTAGTCCAAATTTAAAAAGGGCGTTTTCACACTTTAGTTCAAGATTAAAGAGAGGCGGAACACACCCAGGACCAATTTGAGGCCCGTTTAAAGAAAGGCAGGATGTTCGCAGGTTCTGTTTAAAGTCTTTAGTTAGGCTACAATAAGGATAACATCAAAGCTAAGCTAGCATGGAGCTAATCAAGGACTTGTTGATTCAAGTTTTATTTTAAGATAAGTTCTGTTGCACCACTTACAAATCAGCGACTAAAACTTTACCCTCTGATTAAATTAACATTCTGACTGGCCACCATGATGAATTACAGTGTACACAAAGATCTTATACGCTTATTCAGAAGCAGAATTTCTTTCCTACAACGAACTGTCACATCGAAATTTAGTCCAAATTGAGCTTTAAGATTCAAATGAATCCTTAACTGAACTTGAAAAGTTTGAATTACAGCAGCAACAGGAAGAAAGACACTCTAAAATAAAAATAAACCTAAAAGCAGGATTAAATGGTCTAAAATTTACTTTATAATTTATATATAACTAAACTTAGGGTTAAATTTCAAACCACGTTGGTTAAATAATTTATCTGCTACACTGAAGCTTGATCTTTGTTGGTGTAAGCCTGTGATAATTTTATTACAAATAATAAAAAGCCTTAAATTCTAAATTTGAAATTTCTTAAATATTGTCTTAAATTAAAATATTTTATCCTGTTTTAATCTGGTGTTATTTTTGGCATGTGATTTAAACCTTTTTTCTTTTTTTAAACCAAGGCCTAACCCACACACACACACACACACACACACACACACACACACACACACACACACACACACGTCCATGACCGCGCACAATTTGACTCCTATTACAACCGATTGACAAAGACTGCAGTCGACACACTGAAGTCACACTCTAGGTTTTTTTTTAGGTTGTTTCTTCATCTGCTGTAAAATGCCCACATAAACGGAAATGTCCTTATAGGTAAGTTATACTGAAATGTTTTTATATTTGGTGCGTTATTATTGCAAATTTGATTTTAAATGACTTTTCTAATGGAACTGAAAAGGTGTTTAAAAGGTATTCCATTTAAAGGCTGGCTGCAGAGACCCTGGGGAGGGCTTCCTCATCATCACGTGATGAAGGTGTGTGATGTTTCAAACACAGGAGCTGTATGATAAGAACACATTTGTATAACTTGCTATTACACACGCCGATTAGTAGAAAGCCATCCCTGAAACTTAAAGCAGGAGGAAGTAACACGATAATAACAAGATGAACCAATCATGTTATTTGACGCCCACCTCAGGAGTTCATTTGAAGCTTCACCCGTTTTCGTAGAGAGCAGAGATCGGGTTTCTGGACCGCACCCAAGAGATTTTTCACCTTTTTGCGGGGTCCGAAGTTCAGGTGTAGACCTATAAAAACCAATTTGATTTGATTTGATTTGATAACTACACCTAAACTGGATCTCTTTGATGAGCTAAATTACATCATGAAGCTGTATATTTGTGCAGGCGTATTACTGACTTGCTTAAGCCCTTTTTTTTCTCCCTCATTGCCGCCCAGTTGTTATTTTCATGGTTAGAAATGAAACGCACTGATGTGGGTGGAGCTGCACAGCAGGGGGTGTGACGTTCAGAATCTGGTATTTTCAGCCCGCTTTGGTCCAAAATTGCACTTATGCTACCGCCTAACAAAGCCGGCCGCCGAGGCAAGATCAAAACAGTGTGGAGTCCAAATCTAAAGCAAACTTGATTTTATTGACTCTGCATTTGACCTGATGTCAAACTTCAAAGTACATTCTGGACAGGCTTTAGAGTAAAATAAGAGGATTACACTTTCAGTCTAAAGTACTATTCAGGTGTGAGAAGTCTTCTGGACATAAAGTTCGTCACTTAAGTAATGAAAAGATATCTGTTAAGTAAAGACTCCTGAAATTATGACTGATTCGCACACAATATGAGATCTTTGTCCCATATCTTTGATGCAAACTTATCATTACTAGGTTATGCAACCATTATACACACACACACACACACATTTTGCGTGTGTGTGTGTGTGTGTGTGTGTGTGTGTGTGTGTGTGTGTGTGTGTGTGTGTGTGTGTGTGTGTGTGTGTATAATGGTCGCATAACCTAGTAATGCGACCATTAGTAATCAACATTCTGGGGTTGTATAGGTTACACCTGTGCTAGGAACACAATAAGTTCCCAAACAACCCCAGAAGTGCCCTTTAAATGCGATCTATATTTTATTGTTCTTCTAATTTTTTAGCTTGGTTTTGGTTTCAAAATCATGAACTGGCCGAGTTTAAAATGCAGAACAATAAAATATAGACAATGTTTAAACTGTCCACTTTTTGGCAAGTTATTCAATTCAATTCAATTCAGCTTTATTTGTATAGCGCTTTTAACAATGGACATTGTCACAAAGCAGCTTTACAGAAATAAATGGATTCACCAAAAATATATTGTAAATATGTGAATTTATCCCTAATGAGCGAGCCAGGGGCGACAGTGGCAAGGAAAGGAAGTTATTGAGTTCTTGGTACAGCTAACAGCCTACACAAGCTACATGTTATGGTCATGTGACCTACCGATGATAAAGCATGTCCACTATAACAAGGGCTTAACAGAAGTTAAAACGATGAGCTTGTTCTAAAAGGAGGTGTCTGTAGTCGGACTGGAATTTTTAGTGTGATGGACATGCGAACATTGTGGAGACACTCCCGTCTCTGTGGTTTACGCGGAGATCACTTATCCTCCGTGAACTGACTGTAATTATTACAGACGTCCATGTCTGGAAGTCTAATCCCATCCGACAGTACGCAAGATAAAAGAATTCGATGATTTAGACCAAGAACAGACTGCAGTTAAAGGCAAAAAAAAGAATGGAGTTGAATACAGAGCTTGGCATAAACGCCTCTCAGCTATACATGAGCAAGACTGCAGCTAAACTGATGGTCAGATTTGATTAAATCTAAAAGATAGCAGACAGATGGAAGAAGTGTAGCCGTGCTGGGGTCGCGTCAGGATAAATGAAGATAAATAAAGGAAATAAAGAAGGCGTTTCTTCCTCAGCCAGGAAATGACAGCGGGTCCAAAACAGAATCAATCGAATTACCCGGGGATTAACTGATGTAAGGGAATCTATCCAGAAATATTGGTAATCTAAACACACGCGCGCACACACACACACACACACACACACACACACACACACTCGTGCTTTCCCCTGCATGAGACAATGACAGTGCAGTTTTAGCCAAATATTTACATTTACCCAGAATACATCTCTTCAGTGAATCCCTCTGTGATTTTAATCTTACACAGAGATTCATATCTGAAATGGAACACACACACACACACACATACACACACACAAACACACACACACACTAGTGCTGGTGGGTGAAATGGACACAAGAACCATCTGAGCAGCTGTATTCCTGGCAGTAACATGAGCTGCAACTTCAAACCAGGAGGCAACACACACACACACACACCCTTGCACTTTACTAATTACAAACACATAATAAACAAACCTAACACTACCAGCATGTGTGCATTCAGAACAAACATGATCATAACAACCCCCTGAACTTCTCACACTTCAGTATGAGTTCGTCCTCTAAACAAAGCTAGGAATAAATTTGTAATTTTATTTAAATAGCAAATAAGTTGTCTCCTAACAAAATGACAAGCTCTGACTGTTGTGGTGTGTATGAATCATATAACCATCACACCACCACGTGTCATCTTCCTACACACTTCACGCAGTAGGAAACATCCACTTCCCATAGTGATGCGTTCCACGTGTAGGAACGGGCGATCTGACAAAATATCAGCACAATACATGATCTGTATTATGGCATTTGGGTTTTCCAGCAAAGTGCCAGAAATTTAGCATTTACCCAATGAGTTCATTTTCCTGGCCACGCCGTGCAGCGTTCATCAGTGTCAGTCACTTATAAGACAAAAATCTTATTTTTCAATCATTTTCCATTCTTCAGCCTTTAACTCTTTTAGCCACTAATCATCTTGTGATCAAAAATCAAGTCTAAATCAAAGCAAACCCCTGAGCCTCTTTAACCTCACACTATTTTATCATAAGGTTACTCAAAACTGTGAGCCTTACTTCCTCTTTTAAAGCGAGAGAAAAAGGAAGACAACATAAACAAATATACCAAAGAACATCAGCGTTTCGTTTCTCTGTGCAACAGATTTGTTCACAAGCTGTCTGTGAGGCACGTTTTATTAACTCCAGTAAAATGCTTATTTGTTTATCTGGAATATGAATCGTGTGAAAATCCTGTCGGAGTAACACATAGTTAACGTTAGCTCACTTTCGTCTTCAGTAAGCTCACTTGTGTTTTAGTCTCAACAAAAGCCTAATGATCTAAATAAACAAGTTTGTTCGGAAAATGTTAGCTGGACATTCGACCTTGTGATTATTCTGAAATTTTGCAGAATTCTGCATGGTGTCCTCGGGATTTTCCACACACTTTCAGGAAGTTGGAGTTATTTATTGTTCCCAAACAACACTAGGTAGAGTCCCGATAAGTGTCCAAGAGCTATGAAATGAAGTGCAGTATATTAAATCTATGAAGTGTAGTATAGTAGGTTAAACTGAACATTTTTTGTTTTGTGTTTATTTTGTTTTTCCCCACACTTAATCGCCGCCAATCTTATCACATGCTGGCAGTCGATTTCTGCGTAACGCCTCCTCATGTAACTTATATTTACATTAAATTAGACTATTTATACAGCAAAAGCTACAACAGGCTACAACATATCAGCCTTGAATTGTTACTAAGCAATCAATTTCACAGGGAAAAGAAAAAAGCCATGAGAATGTCCCAAATAACGTAAATCTTTCCCCAAAGAATCTTTTTTTTTGGCCATGTCTCTCAAACACACACACACACACANGTCACTGATTATCAAACACATTATCCACCTCGTTCGATTGGAGAGGTTTTCATTCCGACATTACATCATATTATATCATTAATAATGAATTAAAGGTTGTAAATGTGGCTAATGATGGAGAGGTACTGATGACACGCACAATACTGACTGACAGCAAAATCAATATCATGTCATCATATCGTCCATATCGCTCTAATTCTCAAAATACTGTCATTGTAATAACACCTGCATGAAGACTAGGATCGGGGGCGTTGTACAGACTGTGTGTGTGTGTTGTAATATATTCCTCATATGCATAAGAAATGGCATACCTAATGGAAAACACGGCAAACCCAGTGGCTTTGTTGTTGTAGGAGGGTTTAACAGAGGGTGTGTGTGTGTGTGTGCGCGCGTGCGTGTGTGTGCGCGTGTGTGCGCGTGTGTGTTTTTGCTCACAACCTAACATCTGGCCCTTCTTCCCAGACAGGTTGTGTTTTTTTGCAAAGATTATTATGATTGTGATAATGGTAAAATGATAACCTTGGCACGATCTGGTGGAGCAACTCGAAAAGCACACACACACACACACACACACAGACTAAAAGCAGATGAGTGTGTTCATGAAAACAGACATAACTATCAGGTTATCATCATTAACAAAAAATGGAGCTCATCCTTCAGTCCTCAGGATCGCTGGAACAATTTAGTGAAAAGATAATACAAAGCTACACGGTTTCTACGCCTCTCCCCCCAAACGCAGGCGATCAGCCCGGACTTTAGTGTTCGGAGTCTGTAGATTTGCACCAGAGTTATAATACACTGTACGATTTTTGGCCAGATTTTGAGTCACAGACAAACGTTGCACATTGTAAAAGAATTTTTTGGGTTGTGAGTTGAGATCGGACGTCTTAGAAAGCTTAATATGACGAGCTCAACAGAGTTCACGTCATCGCGTGGTTACATCTTAGCTAAACGAAAGACGCAAGTTTTAGAAAACGTAAACCTGCTTTGGCTGGTTGAGTACATCTGAGGGAAGAGATTTTTCACCGGGTTCAGGGCTGCACGATATGAACATCATATCACATATCATATAGCATATGTTTAGATTGTATTTTTCTCTCTATTGTTATTCAGATTTATCCTACACGTCTGCAGAATCTGGAGCGTGTGGAATGATCTGCATACTGCAGCACTGTGTGAGAAATATCGCCAAAGCCGATAGTATCGCGATGACTGGTGGCTGATGTACCGTGCAGCCCCTGACACACACACACACACACACACACACATACACACCAGGAGGAAAGCGCAGGTTAGGAAATGAGCAGATTCACACACATACCGAGGATCAGACAGGCGATGTCCAGCGCGATGAAGGGAATCCCGCGCGCGTCAAACATCTTCAAAGCGTCCTGAAGGAAAGCGAATGCGCGTGAGCTCGGTGTTCCTCAGGTTCACACTACTGACCGGCAGCTGTGGAAAATAATCAAACTGGGTCAAGTGTGCGGCAGCCTATCAGCGACGTCGCGCGCGCTTCCAGCGACTGACGGCGACCAGAAATACAGTAACAATGATTAATGCGAATAATAATAATCATAATAATATAATAATAATAATAATCACCCGGAAATGGACATATTAGAAGAGGAAGATGACTAAGAAGCTGTTGAGTTGTAGTGTATGCTGACACTGACCAAGCATTTCCAAAAGAATAAATAAAAGCGTAGCCTATAATAATGTTAAAAGCGCGAGCTACGAGCCGCCGACGGAGCCCTGAGCAGGCGCGAGACCTTCATGCGCACGCACGCGAGTGTCTTTTTCTCCGGTTACGACGTCACGACGGCGTGTGTGACGGTGAAAACTCCCCGGACACGCCCATAGCCGCCGCTGGAGCAAACAAAGCGCGACACTGGAATGGGCTTTTCCTTTCTTTTCTTTTCTTTCTTTCTTTTTTTTTTTTTTTTTTTTTTAGAAACAGGACAGGGAACTCCCACTTTTTATATATATAGAAATATATGTATTTTTTAATTTATATTTTCTATTTAAAAAAATATATATAAAAAAGTTAACACCTAGAGGGCGCGCGAGAGATATAGAGAAGTCACGTTTTTGTTGTTGCCAAATTTCAGCCTTTTTATATATATACATGTGTGTGTATGTATGTATGTATGTATGTATATATATATATATATATGTGTGTGTGTGTGTGTGTGTGTGTGTGTGTGTGTGTGTGTGTGTGTGTGTGTGTG
>JAKKZN010000017.1:17378695-17394533 GCA_033441825.1 Pangasius elongatus
TGTGTGTGTGTGTGTGTGTGTGTGTGTGTGTGTGTGTGTGTGTGTGTGTGTGTGTGTGTGTGTGTGTGTGTGCCTGACATTATCTCTTTTCACTCTGAAATGCCAAGACTGCAGCGGTAATGCTCCATGGCATCCTGAAAACCTTTATAACGATCAACACACACACACACACACACACACACACACACACACAGTTAAGTGTAGTACATTTCAGTATGCTGTGTTTACGCAGGTATTGTATAAAGGAATGCCTCAGTGGTGTTAGAGGCTTGCGCTGGGCTTCAGCCATCAAAAAAGTAGTTTTGGGGGAAATTCTATTTAATCACTTTTTTTTTTTAACACAAATTTCATTTTTTTAGTTAAGCACAGGAGCTTTAAGGCCAATTTAGTTAACAAGTCCTGGAAGTCTATCTTACCCAAATCCACAATCTCCCTGTAATATAGGAGTTCAGTTATATATTAGAGACCACAGGATGTGTCTATGGTTTGTCTCATATAAACTGTAGTTTTAGAAGCATGTCCTTATCTAAACTATAGTTTTACAAGCAAGTATGGTTTTAAAAAAACATGTCTTTATGTCAGCTGTGGTTTTAAAATTGTGTTCATACCTAAACTTTAGTTTTAGAAGCATGTCCTTAAGCTACAGTTTCAGTCTGAGGAGCTTCAGTTTTAGGAGCTTGCATCACTTAAACTAAGTGTAATAAACCCCAAATCTGTAAGAAATCTGTGAGAAATCAGTGATGACTTACCACAGCGTGTGTCTGATGAGACGAAAAGCAGTGAAACTGTTCTGTCAGTGTACAAGGAACTGAGAAGGTCTATTCAGCAGTCTATGAAAGAGGAGCTGAATTAGGGTTGCCATATTGGAAGGGATCCCTCTCTGTCATTGCTGGTTGTGGCTCATTCATTAACACATTCATTCATTCATTCATCTTCAGTAACTACTTTATCCTGTGTAAGCTACACAATATGGACAAACGTTTATGGACACCTGACTATCACACCCATATGTGCTTGTTGAACGTACCATTTCAGATTTAGTTCCCCCCTTTACTGTTATATTAACTCTTCCACTCTTCTGGTCCAGAGAGCCCATCCCTGGTCCTCTTTAAAATGGGCGTCTTGGGTTCATGTCAACCAAACTGTGGTATGGACCAGATCATGCGTGGGAGCTATGCACACTCTGGCCGCATGGCAAGTAACATGCCTTTGTGATGCAGATGAAGGGGTTGTTATGGATATTGATATCTAAAACAAGACATTCATAGGACTGGAACACTGTAATTAGTTCATTCTTGCACAGAGAACGTCACAAACTTTTTTTAGCCTGATGGATAATTTTATTTTTTTTTTATAAGAGATCCACTCCACATTTGTAGGTATTCCTGCACAATGGTGCCGTATATGAAATATAAGCCACTGTTCAGAAGTAATTCTTCTATGTGAACGCAAACCTGTGATTATGAGCCCAGAATCAGCCCTGAGTATTCGCACCAAGTGTGAAAATGCCCTTAAACTCAATACCAAGGACCGAAAAGTAAAAAGTAAACATTTTATTACTTTATTTATTTTCTTTATGCTATTCTACTCTTACCTCTTGCTTGTTCCAGTTTGTTAAGCTAGCTAAAATTCTTCAGTGACATTTTACCTTAATTGTCAATTTAAAAAAAAAACTGATTCTGACTCTGATTTATTTATACAACCAAATCTGAATAATGCCTGGTGTTCTATTGGTTAGGTATAACTTGTATATATCCACCTCTAAGAAAAGGGATTTACCTTAAATCCAATCTAAAAATAGCACAGAAACAAAGTCTGTTCACATTAAACTAACATCTTATATTACTCCACTCATGATCTTATGTATCTATGCTATAATAAGAAATGACTTTACATTCTGTAATCTTGACTAGATAAAATAAGCACACTTCAATCCATGATTTATTATGTATATAAGGTCCTCAAGGTTCCTTTAAGGATTTGTTTCTGTTCTACCCCAGATTCAGTTCCTGAAGGTCTTGGCTAATAAGATGGAGCGCTAAACTCTGGAGTGTGACATCTGATGTATACTTTGCAGTGTTTTGTATTCTTTCTCTTAATGTGCTTGTGATATATTTTAAAAAGATTTTAAATATTTGATATGAATTTATGTACACCACACTTACGATCTAATCATACATCAACCTGTTACTTAGATTTTCAGTGTTTTTGTGACTTTGTGACTAGTTTAAATACTTAGCTCATAGCAACTGTTGCATTTGGACCTTTGTGGCCACAGGAACCTAAACATGGACATTGGAGATGGAAATTACTAATAATATTACACTTCACTTCAGTCTTGGAATGAAACTGCCACAACATATTAAGTCACAAGCTCAAGTTACACAATTCATGGCCATGACTTTGGCATCTCGTTGCCACAACATAATAATTTGTGCTGCGAGCTACTTCGTTTGTGGCCTTGAAAAATGAACTTGTTGCCTTAATATCTTAACTCATGGCCCTATATCACCTCAGCAGCTCTGTAAAGATGACATGTTCTTTCTAGATATAACTGTGTTCAAATTTTCAGAAAAAAATAAATGTTCTGATGAGGAACAAGAAGATGATGTCAACCAAATAGCTCCAGCCAAACACACACAGTCATGGACAAAGTGTCTCTCTCTCTCTCTCACACACACACACACACACACACACATCAGTTATTCCTTAACAATGTGTCTCTCGCAACTTTTTTCCACATTGTCTCTATTAATACCACAACATTTACCTCACAGAATATCACAGAATTTAGTCGTTTAGCCATACTTGGCCATTTAGCTGAAGAAATTCAAATAGTTGCCATATGTAGCCAGGTGTTTTTTTAGACATGTAAAGCATGTTTAAATAAACAATATTGCATTATATTATATTTCATAGGTGTATATTATCTAATAGTGAGTAAAATATTATATCTGATATGCATTATTAAGTATGTCAGTGTAATTTAGGCATTATCATAGTGTGTAGGGATTTTCTGAAAGCAATCTGGCAACCCTATACAGCTCCACTCCGCCTCTCCAGCTAAAGCCTCCTGATTCTCCCGGGAAAACCGCCAGAAATTAACAGAGAGTATAAATGCACACTCAAGTTATCAAAATTTAAATTTAATATGAGGAGAAAATGGTTAATGTGTGTTTTCTTTCTTTTTATTTGTTCGGCGCGTGCGAACTTCTCTCTTTTAATTGGTCACTATAGCAACCGGTTTAGGCTGCTGTGTGGTAAAGCACTTTAGCCAGTTTGTCAGTCTTTCAGTTTGCATGATAAAATAGTTATATTTCAGTGATTTGTTTAAAAAAAAAAATACCACTCTGGATTTTGAATTAAAGCAGAAGTGTCCTTTATCTAAACTGAATGGCGTCGAGTTTAGTCATGGGTGTGTTGTTAGCCTCGTGATTAGTCTGGACAATTAAATTAGCATATCACTAACTCAACGGTTTAGCAAGCTAATCTCCCTGTGAATAAACAGAGAGGGGAAAAAAACAAAACAAAAGCCAAAACTCTTACAATGGTTAATTACCAATTAAATTGTTGAATTAACTCACACATGGTCGAATTTAACCTACAGAGGGTTACATCTTGTAGAGTTCAGTTACCTTCCCTTAATATGTTGTGTATTCATTTATGTTCAGTAAACCTCGTGTTCATTCAGCACTGGGTTTTGCTGTGTACCTCAGAAACCCTTGTGCTAGCTGGTGAAAAAGCTCCCAGCAGGGAAGTGAGAATTCAGCAATAAAACTTCAGTCAGTCAGGTGATTTTTTCTCTCTCTCTCCCTGTTCCATTATAAAGAGCTTCACACTGGCACATCCACCTCCATCATTACACTGAGAAAACAAGCATACACACTGTCTACAGATAGATACAGACATAGAGTCTAGTAAATGAATGGTTGTTTCTAGCTGCTATGGCATGATCAGTGATAACAGGACCTAACTTGTTTCACAGATGTTCAACAACATTAAATGCAACTATAAATGGATAAAAAAATATGCCATGTTCTTTATTAATTAAAAAATGTTAGCATTGGCAAATTCTGTGGTATAAGAGAAATTAATATACTATATTGCTGTTGTTGGAAAACAATCAACTTTGGGAGGGTATGGTTAACCCCGCTTTGCGTTGGGCCGCATCACACCACTACATCACTGATTATTTTCCTATAACAGCACACTTCCAAGTGTTTTAATCCTGACTCATCTGACTCATGTTCATGTTCAAAAGCACAGCAGAGTATCATAAATACCCACAATGCACTGCAATAGGTTACAGAAAGCCCATAATGGATTTTGTCATATATTACATATAGGTAGTAGCGCACCGTTTTGGACACACAGAATATTTTTTCAACGTGTAGCAGAGGACCTTTGGCTGAACAGAGGCCGATTCAGAGTTTTATACTCTCATTAAGTCCAGCTGTGTGTGAGGAGGAGAGGACGGGGGGATGAGGGGCGGATAGGTCTCTGTACACCCCATTCATACCACACAGCGAACACTCAGGCCCATTCATCTGAGCATGTGCTGATGGCTAAAGGAAAAGTTCAACAATTATCTCAATACACAAGTGAAATTTACACATATGTACCATTACCACAAACATAGTAGTTTTAGTGTTGTTTGCACTGGAGCTATGAGGCTAATGTTGCTAACAAATAATGGAACCATATAGCTTCCAGTTCAGTATCATGCACACTGCATGTCTAAATCATCACATGCTTGCCTCAAATGACTTTGTGAAGGCACTCAGAATCTCAGGGTTATCAGACTCAGGTTCGAGGTGGAATTGTACATTAGAAATGATCCAAAATAGTTCCAGTTTAAACTTGTGGATAAAAACTTAGCTACATCAGCCTCACAATCCAAGTGGTGCATGTCACTCAGTAAAATCAGGACAAGCAAATGAACCCTCAAAGGTACCACAGTGGTTCAATTATGTACTTTAAAAAGAGTTTTACATGTCCATACATTCACTTTCCCAGGCAAAAGACACAGACTAATGGTGCAAAGATGTTCCCTTGAGAGTCTCATCTTACTGAAAGCATTTGTATCCTGAAAGATAAAGTTTAGTGCATTTTTTTTAACATGTCTTTTTGTAGCGCAGGCAAAAGTGCTTTTAGATATTATAATATACACTAATTAAACAATGTTATATGCTGAGATGCTGAGACATCATGAAGTACAGATTTTTTTGTGTAGCTTGTAGTTTTCTATGTATTTAAAGCTCAAATCTCATGCTCATTCATTATACAGTGTATAACTTAACCTGGATATTATTGACTTAAAGTTAAAACTCTACTGAAATCAAAAACATGACCCTGATGCTTAAACTGAGGATCAGTTGTAAAAGAGTAATAACTTATAATCGTACTATCCGGTGACACCCAGATGAGGATGGGTTCTCTTCTAAGTCTGGTCCCTCTCAAGGTTTCTTCCTCATTTCATCTCAGGGAGTTGTTCCTTGAGTTCCTAGATCAGTTTAAATCTATATCTGGATATCTGTAAAGCTGATTTGAGACAATAGCCATTGTTACAAATGCTATATAAATAAAACTGAATTGCATTAAAGAGAATGTATATGTTAAAAAAGAAAAATCCTTATCCTAATCCTCATTCAAAAAAATGCATCTTAGTTCATGTTACTTTTTTGGAGAGGCAGAGAGAGCTGAACAGATACACAGCACCCTCTAAAGGACACAATGACCAAGCACACCAAAAAAATACCACTCAGTCAGTTACTTAACCACTTACCCAGGTGAGGGTCGCTGTATATCTGGAGCCTATCCCAGGAACACTGGGCATGAGACAGGATACACCCTGGGTGTGATGCCAGTGCATCGCAGGGCACCAACACACAAATTCATACACTCATTCACACCTAGGGACAATTTATTTTAGCCAGTCCACCTATTGGCATGTTTTTGGGAGGTAGGAGGAAACTGGAGCACCTGGAGGAAACACACACAGACACGGGGATTACATACAAAGAATCTCCACAGACACAGTAGCCCAAGCAAATTAATTCAAGTGCTAAATGAAAAAAAAACTAATAAATAAATAAATTATTGATAAAATGTTGATGACATTTTCTTTATGAGTGTTGTGCCAAAATAAATAAAAACACTTAAATGATGAGTATATTACAGGGTGATTAATAAATGTTAACACTTATGACACTACAACACTGTCACACTGGAACATTATCACACACGGAGGTTAGGTTACTAATTATACAACCCTTGTTCTTTGCTCCAAACTCTGGTAGCCATTTCACCAAAAACAACAACAGTACTCAGTTGAAAAAAACAATGTAAAGACAAATTTTGCCAATAAACATGAACTTTTTGAACCAATAATGATACTTGTTAAATTCATACTGCTAAAATTGATATTTTTATTGGTTTTCTTGGAACTCAGAAATTTCCCAGTTGTATTTATGAACATTAAGAGGTGAACATCAAGAAGATTATGGACATATAATTCATAATTCCACAGATTTATGGAAATAAGGGGGAAAAAAGTGTTCAATCAAACACCTAAACCTTTCTATTTAAGGACTTCTTCATCGTCCACTCTCAGATACAAATCTCAGACTTTATATGAGTGCTTTATTAAAGTCCGATACACTTGTTTGGTTCTTAAATTTATCTTATAGTTAATACTGACAGTTTTAATATCAGCTGTAACACAGATCTAGGCTATGTTGTATGCTACACATGCCTAATTATCTTTTTCCAGCTACATCAAGAAAAGTCTAGGACTAACTACAATAAAAAAAAAAAGAAAGAAAGAAACAAACAAACCTCAGGTCACATATACCTATTTTATACCCAACTTTTCTAATTTCTTAATATTAGGCTATCATTTAGCATATATCAGATGCACTTGCATATTGCAGTGTGTACAAAGATATCTATTGTTATTGTCTCTGCACTGCATAACAGTCTCTAGAGTTTACACAGAATGGTGCGGAAAACAAAAAACACTGAGTGAGCGACAGTTCTGTGGGTGGAAACACCTTGTTGATAAGAGAGATCAGAGGAAAATGGCCAGATTGTTTTGAGCTCGCAGGAAGGATATAGTAACTCAAATATCACTCTTTACAACCATGGTGAGCAGAAAAGCATCTAGGAACGCACAAAACATCAATCCTTGAGGTGGATAGGCTACAGCAACAGAAGACTACATTGGGTTTCACTAGTGTCAGCCAAGAACAGGAATCTGAGTCTATCCTGGGCACAGACTCCTTGAAACTGGACAACTGAAAATAAGAAGAAAAAAAATCACCTGGTCTTTTTCCAGTCTTCAACTGTTCAGTTTCCACTCAGTTTATTAAAATTGTCATTAAGCCCACGTGCACATATTACATTTTTGGCTTAATTTATTAATAATATAATATAATATATATTTTTTATTTCATATGCTTTAATGTGCTACTGAAACTGGACCATCAGATAGAAAGTGGTTTAAAATAAATCGCTATGTATGTGAATGTATCTGGCGCATGCTGATTTCAGATCAGTCTGGAGGAAGAAACACAGCAGAGGCGGAGTTTTTAGGAGGGTCAAAGTTTTATCCAAACAAATGGAGACTTTCATCTGAAGACTATCAACATCTCTAACTTTTTAAAGACTTTCACTCAACACCTGAGCGGCAAATCAACTAAGCAAACATCCGGCGGAAAGGTAACACCGATTCTTCTCTCAGTTTGCAGGATGTAGAGTATTAGAAAACCCCAAAGCCCTAAATGATACATTTTACAGAGTGTAATGTGGGATGTTGTTGGTTTGTTTTTATCTTGGATTCTGGCTGTTGAAATGAGTCGCATATCGTCTTTTTATGTGAATTGCAGGCAGTAAAATAGAAATTCTGTATTGATCGTGTGAGGGAGTGGAAAAGGAAATCACGAGCTAAGCACAGGACACTTTATGACGGCTCCGTTAACAGCCAGACTTTCAACTGTGGCTTGGAAAATAAAACTTTAAAGAACTTCAGCTCCTGATTAGCATCTTAGCCTGCGCCGAGTCTTTTATAGAACTACTGTGCGCGAGCTCACTTTGCGCGAGGTTGTTGTTGTTTAAAATGTAAAAATAACCGTCACATTAACGTTTTTCAGCGGATTTCTTTAATAAACAGTGAGGCAGCTGGGAAGATCCGGTGCTGTTTATTCACAGGCTAAACCTGGAGTTTCGTTTTAAAACCTGAACTAAAATCCGTAGGAATTTCATTTATGCCTCAAGAAATGGATTGGTCTTCATATGAAAACCAACACAAAAACAAACGACAGAAAAACGAGAAAAAAAATCAGGACCAAAAAATCAATGCTGAAATATATTTTTTAAAGTGCATTATTAAAAACAGGTTTTTTTCACAGTTATAAAGTAAACAAGACCACACTGAGTAACAACTTCATGTGGGGGTTAGGGTTAAGTTCTGAGGGGTGAAAACATGAAGCTGAGACATGACTTTCCCCCCCCTTTTTTCCCTGTGTGTCTACTTTGAGATAATTTTATTTGGTCAAGAGCATCAAGGTGAATGAACACACCCACTGAACGCATAAGTATTCATTTATCAGTGTGTAAACTGGTAATAATGTCCTTTTTACAGTCCCCAGTTGAGTGCTAGCTATTGGAGGTTCAAGTGTCAAAAACCTCAGCACCAGAAGAGCGACTGAAAGTTTATAAATCCATGGCGCAAACACAAATAATGATTACGGTTGTAGTCAGTTGTTACCAAAATACAGCTACATATCCTAAGTTGAAATGCTGTTTGTGCAGCACTTTCTCTGGCGTGATAGACTTCAGTGTTGTGAGAACACCATCAGCACAGCAGGATGTCTTCTGATGCCCAACAATGTCTGAAGGAGGGGTTTTTTTGTGTGCGTGTTTTTGGAACAGCTAAGAAGAATTGCACTGGGTATGGTTTTTATTTAATACCAACTGTTCACTGATGAGGATCATTAAATTAAAGATACAGGAAAATAGGAAAATGCAAGGGAAATGGTCAAAAATGTAAATTTAAAACTGATGTTTTCATTGTGAGTAAATTAGGAAATCCTGGGCATTAAATAAGGTAGTTTCCATATAAACAAACAGGAACCATGTGAGGCATGCATGTAAATGAAATCATGTCTCATGACAAAGTGGTGTCTGATTGATTTATTTTTTTAAATAAGCAAAAGCCACAAAGTGACTTGTCTGTGCCAGCATCACATACTTTTCTCTTGTAAGCACAGCATTTAAAATACATACACATTCCATGACGTGTTTTGTTTGAGGTTTCCTTCTTTAGTCTTGTACTGGAGTTACAAGGCTAATGCTGCCAACAAGCAAGGGACACATCTATCTGCCAATTTAGTGTCACATACTAATCATCACATAAGTATTTATCACAGCTTCAGGTTACATCATCATCATATCTGTCTAAATGCCACCACTTGGTTTTAACAGAACAAAAACATGCTATACTTGTTTATAACATGGCAATGTTCTCTTGTTTGATGGACAGCCTACAAATAGATAAGAATCTGTTACTGATCTGAAACACCACCTATCACACAACAGCTACAAACTAGGGATTCATGTGATATCATGTGAAGCCAGTCAGTCAACCGCATCTGCTCATGCAGCGTCAGGGGGCAGCGTAGAGGAGGAAAGCGCTATCCGCCCATTTCTGCACGTACAAGCTCACAGACGTGTGTCGCTAGTGCTGCTGTATTTGATAGGGGGGAGAGAGAGAGTATGCCACCACTCGCACCCTGAGAGCACGGCCTTGGACTCCTGGCCACGGATGGCTGTGGCATCATCAGGATTCGAACCCACAATCTCTGGATGACAGGGCAAATGCTTTTCTGTTGCACCTCAGAGCCCTTGTCAGAAGCACTATACCGCATGCCCTTGACTAAGCCCAGCAGCAGTTAGGGACACCAGCAAAGTGAGGAAGTGGTCACCAGGGGATAGTTGTATGTTGTTTTTTATTATTACACACTAGGAGGTGATTGGTGAACGACGTCACAAGGATGCTGACATCGACCATGTGGTTCCTCCTTTGACTGTTTCTTTGCTTTCCCAATAAAAAAACCAAGTCACAAGTCAATAATACACTTAAGTTTCATCTTAAACAATAAGGAAATAAATGACAACTCAGGGCAAGGATAAGAAACACTGAAAATGAGCAAGAAAAAAGTTTAAGAAATAACAAACCACAAGTCAATAACAAAAAATTCTATTATCTCAACCAAAAGAAAAGGCAGGCATGTAGACAATGAGGAAATAATGCAGGTTTGAAGAACATCACTGGTTAGATCTAGCCTATCTGCAAATCAGATAAACCCTTAATGAATTAAATGAACTGCTTCCACCAGAGGAACCATAGCTAGTTTCAGTTTCTGGGCTGCAGTTTGACGAACATTTATACTTGCTGTTCCAGGGTCCTGCAGACTACGGTGAAGCTTGCTGTACTGAACATCACTCAGCATTCATGGAAGTTCCATGGAAAAATGTGTTGTTATTTAACAAAGAAAACAGATAATTGTTCATAAGGTGAAGCTTTACAAAGTTGAACATGTAATGGAAGATGTCTCCAGGTTTAGTGCTTTGTAAAAGTCTGAGGAAAACCTGTAAGTTTTCCATCTCAGTTGAGGATGGAGGGCATTATGTTTTGTTGTTTCTCAGTAACAAGCTACATTCTTTTTTGTCCTATTAAATTCAAGAAAAAGTGAGCGAACGGCTCTTTATAAGTTCTTTAAAAGTTCCACAACATTAAAGGAATAAAACCCTTAAAGATATTCTGTTTTTGGGGTGTTAACAGTATCTCCATTTCGCATCGGGCCACATCACACCACCCTGACTTCTTTTTGAGTTATTGAGGTTTGGATTAAATCCATTCAATTAATGTAGCAAGTCAAACAGGCTAAAACTATAAGAACTCAGTAATAAATATAATGATTTTGATAAAGATTGATTAAAATTTCCATATTGTAACAAAATTTTTAAAACATCACTGACCCAGGATGTGCTTTGACAAATCTCTGAGGGTCCTCGGAGTCCAGTTTAAAAACCACTGCATTAATGATTCAGAGACATTTCCATTATTTTTAAATGAACTGTGTAACTCACCCAATTTCCTTTCATGTAGTGACATTAAGAAAACAGTACATTCAAAAAAGAAGAAATAAAAACAGAAGATTAGACAGTTGTCTAGTTAATGTTCTTTTTTAAAACTTTGTGCAGGATAGTAGTTACTTACTGAACAGGCAATGGTGGGGCAAAAAGCTATTATATTTTGCAGCATCTTTTTTCGTCCTAAACCACATGTCCTGTACACACACAATTACTGTCCGCTTTATTAGGAACATGTGTAAACCAGTGCATTCATGCAATTATCCAATCATGTGGCTGCAGCAGCACAATGCATAAAATCATGCAGATACAGGTCAAGAGCTTCATGTAATGTTCACATGAAATATCAGAACGGAGAAAAATGATCTTTTGACTTTGAACGTGGCATGGTTGTTGGTAAAGTGGCCAGTGAGTGTATACACCGATGCGCGCACAACCATTTAGGCCCTCTGGTGCAGAAATAATGCACTTTTTTCGAACATGCTCCAGTTGGAGCATGGCCTGTGTTGCATTATGTTGCATCTCAAAACTTGATTTTGTAATTTTATTGTGACACGAATGTGAGGCAAACTGCAAAATGCAAGACAAGCTTTAACTTCTCGTTTTTTTCTTATAGTAGTACACAACCAAACAGACTGAAGAGTTTAAACCGGCAAGTACAAACTTTTCTTTAGGCACATCGTTTGTTGAAAGAAACTGTTTTTAATGCAGGCTTTAGCTAAATTGTTATTAATAACCTTTAAAATAATTAATGTAGTTTTTGTCCATGGAATAATTGTTATATACATTCTGTTTGAGATCCAGACTGATATTTTGGGTAGGATGACCATTTCATCATTTTATTTTCATGTTGATCAAAGGCTTAATTAGGATGAAGCTAAAATGGACTAAAGATAATATCCTTTTCCTCATGCAGAGCTCCGTAGCTGTTAGTTGCCGAGTGGGTGATTTGGATTGACCATGGTCCGATTTTTGAGGTTTGTCACTGTGGTGGGCGACGACCACCACTCTGCCTCAAAGTGGAATGAAGAAGACCTACACAAAGTTACCGAAGACCAGGAGCCTGTAAAACAACCGGCCACACGGCTGACATTCAGAGACGCTCTGAGAAGTCTCTTCAGCTCAGAGAAATTTCAGGTACTGAAGCTGCAACGAAAACATTCTGCGTAGCTTAACGTCATATCCCAGAATCAGAACCTTTTATTCACTTTGTATACCAAGAAAGGTGTATAAGGAATTTCTGTGTCGAAGATCTAAACACAAATTCCAACAAGTGAGAAAATGTACAATATAAATATATAATAAAAATAATTAGAAATGTATCTGATGTTGACTGAAACAAATCATACACATGAATAGAACAGATATTTTGCATAACTTGCAGGACATTGGCTCAATTACTGTGAGGATATTGGTATTGCTTGGTATTACTACTCAGTACCAGTGTCATAATGGTAACAGAGCAAGATGAAAAAGTGGGATTGGTTCATTGCGGCAATATCTATATCATATATTTCAGAAATTTAAAAAAATTAATTGAATTCAGTTCATGGAGGTCTGTCTCGCTTTCCATAAATATTTATATCAAACCTCAACCAGTTCACAATGTAGCTGACTACTTTAAACTTATGGCAGCAGCCGTCTTGGACAACTTCACCTCCCATGGTGAAACTGGAGGTTAGACTGGCAGTATACTTCAAACGAAAAAGATGTTTTGATGCAAAAAGACGTTTTCTGTAATAAGACCTCCTCCTGTCTGTGACTGGTCTAAACACCATTTCTGGGTTCGTTGTTTGCGTGTTTGCAGAAGCAGCAGCACCAACTCTGTCTGTTATATGCCACCTTTTTCTCAGTTTTTGCTTTGTGAAATAAACCATCTCTTTCTGTCACATTTGTGCTAACTATGCTGGATTTTTTTTATTTGATTATTTGTGCAGTTTGACAGAGTTGACATGCACAGGCCCCATCCAAAACACCAAATATTTCACCCTCCAAACACCATTTTTATGTCTAACAGCATGTCTGATTTTACAAATTGATATTGATATAAAAAAAAAAAAAGGAATACCATGCAATACATTTTAACAAAGCAGTACAAAAAGCATTTCTTGCCGCTGATAATATTGCAGTGCAGCTCAGTCCTCTCAACACCATTCTGTACCCTAGCAAGACGTTTATTCTTTTGACTAAACTGACAATTGCATGTTTGGGAGAGGTTCATCGTTTAGTTCTTTCGTCGTTTGAAGTATACCACCAGCTTTACACAGATCGCAATAATAGTTTAACTTTTAACTTAAATGTATATTTAAAGACTCTCTTTCCTTTTTACAAATTGTTTATTTGTATAGGTTAAAAAAGCCCATCTTTGAAGCAAGATTATGACGATTTGGGCATGTAGTCATGGGTTTTCCTGACCCATTAGCTACATTAGCCTTAGTAAAACTAAAGAAGTAACCTTCGTCCTCTTATGTTTCAATTTCTGTCCTCTAAATTAACCCTCTGTGTGTTTCCTGACATTTAAAGATATAAAATAAAGTTTACCTATAAAGCTACAG
Organism: Pangasius elongatus; assembly: GCA_033441825.1. Taxonomy (NCBI): domain Eukaryota; kingdom Metazoa; phylum Chordata; class Actinopteri; order Siluriformes; family Pangasiidae; genus Pangasius; species Pangasius elongatus. The sequence continues at coordinate 17,392,405 of JAKKZN010000017.1, forward strand.
TAGTACAGATAAACCTCACATACTCTATTTGGGTTCTTGATAATGAGAATGTTGTTCTGTGCTCTAGATAGCTGTTGTGTGCTTGGTGATCTTGGATGCCTTATTTGTGCTGTGTGAGCTGCTCTTAGACCTGTCTATAATCGAAGTGGACCAGCACCACATCGCTCCACAGGTGAACTGATGCAATGTCCAAAGCAAATTAGTCTCGTTTCATAACCAGAAAAGAAAATCCTCACCAGTGGTTATTCCTTTTGTCATTCTGCAGGTGTTTCACTACCTCAGCTTGTCGCTGCTCACCTTCTTCATGGTGGAGCTGGGCTTTAAGCTGTACGCGTATCAGCTCGAGTTTTTCCACCACAAGTTTGAGGTGTTTGATGCGATCGTCGTGATTGTGTCCTTCATCCTAGATATCGTGTACATCTCCAAAGAAAATGCTTTTGATGGCATGGGCCTGCTTATCCTGCTCAGGCTGTGGAGGGTGGCCAGGATCATTAATGGTACAGCTCACACGGCTAAAGAAAGAGTTCATGGAAAAAATTATTTTAATTTGTTAGTTTAGCTTTGCGTTGTTTACCTTCTGAAAAACAAACACACACACACACACACACACACACACACACACACACACACACACACACCCCTAATCGAACAGGGTGTTTAGCATCTCAGACAGTCTCCTTTTTTTTCTGCTTTCCGACACTACACATCAATTGTCAATAACAAGACACAAAGTCAAGTCATACACTGTATAGATTAAAACCGTTTTACTTTACATCCATACAATTTTAGCCTTGTATATCCAGTGGAAAACTAAAGGAACAAACTACAAACTTTCAGTTTATTGATGCAAATGTGAAAAAATATGGCTTCAGATTTAGTTGATCAACCAGAAAATGTTTGGTGACTTTTCAGTAAAAGGGGTGTGTCTCAAACCACGTACTGTGTGCTATATTCTTATACCAAACACTGGGTCCTTGACTATCTCCTACCTGGATGGTGTAGAGCTGCATCATCATAAAAAAAACAAATCACTGCATGTTACCTCACATCACTGAGCCATCAGAACAGCCTCCACAAGTGCAGTGTCAACAAGTCAGACACCTAGACAAATGTAATTTAACATCAGAGGAGATGGTCAGTTCCATAGAAAAACTAATGGGATTATTTGAAACAGCAGATGAATCATCTGCTCTAGCATTATACCCAGTGATCTAAAAACTGACAGGAAGGATCTCATTTCATGTCTGGGGAAATAATACGCTATATGACCTAAAGTTTGTGGACACCTGACCATAGCACTTGTATGTGCATTTTGAATATCCCATTCCAGATGTATGTTCCTTTGCTGTTATAATAACCTCCACTCTTCTGGGAAGGCTTTCCACTAGATTTTGGAGTGTGATTGTGGGGATTTGTGCTCATTCAGCTACAAGAGGCATTAGTGAGTTCAGGTGCTGATGTTGTGTGAGGAGGTCTGGGGTGCAATCAGTGTTCCAGTTCATCCCAAAGGAGTTCAGCGGGGTTGAGGTCAGGACTCTGTGCAGGACACTCAAGTTCTTCCACTCCAACCTTAACACACCATGTCTTCATGGAACTTGTGCTGGGCACAGGGGCATCGTCATGCTGGGACAGGTTTGGGCTTCTTAGTTCCAGTGAAGGGAAATACAAAGCATACAAAGACATTCTATACAATAGTGTGCTTCCAATTTTGTTGCAAGAACCACATGGGTGTGATGGTCAGGTGTCCACAAACTTTTGCCCATATAGTGTATGTTTTAATTTTAGTATTGTGAAAGGGCAAGGCATAGTTTAGTCTATTTATATACACTAAACTGGTATTTCAGGGTGAAATATTGTATTTACAACAAATTGTCAAACAGTGGCACCGGCCATCCTGCTGCCCTGGATCTCATGGCAGAAAAGCGCACACGAATGTTGATCTAAAAATCTGAATCTGAGATCTAAAAATCTGAAATCTGAGACATGCCTGTTTTTGGCAAACTTCAACACCAAAATTGATTCCTTTTGTGCATTTTTCTGTGTTGTCTCTCGTGTAGGTATTCTGTTGTCAGTGAAGAGTCAAGCTAATCACAAAGTGCACAAGCTGAAAGATGAAAATGATCGTCTCC
>JAKKZN010000017.1:17406927-17425316 GCA_033441825.1 Pangasius elongatus
CTGTGTGAAGAGGGCCAGCTCCTGAGTGCAGTCCGGGTCACAGCAGCAGTTTATATCACATCGCTCTCTCTGTAGGTTACACGGACACACAGCAGACACTGGAGCAAACACACACACGCAAACACACGTGCACACACACACACACACACACACGCAGAGTTAAACACAAACCATCATCATACCGAGTGTGTGCAATCTCATTTCATTTCATCTGTTTTTTACTGTTTACTGTTACTGTTTTATATCACTGGCTTGATCAGTTTATGATATGATAATACTGCAAAAGAAATATCGTTTATCATTTATCCAGCTTAAGGCAAGACACATCGATCATTGTTCAGATATTCTGGATAAATTGCATCTCTAATCATAAACAGTAGCATTAAAAATGTAAAAAAAAAAAATAAAAAATTCAGTAGTATAATGCTTATTTTACTGCTTTTCCATACACACGTGACCACCACATTATTTGAAAATAAGCAACTTTGATTGAGTCTTTAAGCTCCGCCCACTAACCATAATCAAGTAGCGTCATTATTGCAAAGCTTGTTTCCTTTTATAAATACAAAGTTATGCATTTATAAACCTTAAACATTATACACCACACTTACTAGTGTAGAAATACGTGAAATCACATTTATTTATAAACTCATTCTTCTCAAAATAATTTTTTTCCTTGTTCAGAACCAATAATCTCAGTTTCTAGACTACCTATATAACTAGTTTTATAACCGTGCAGCCATTTTTCTCGACTGAAGCAACTTTTCTGTAAAGACTTTCACCTTAGACTGTTTTCACAGTGCAGTAAAAATTAATTCTACCATCATCCAAAGACTAGATTTTTGGTTTTATAATGGATGCGAATTTGCACATATTTAATGAGATGAAGCCATGATGGTTAAAATCTATACTCATTGTCTGACCTCATTAAAAGCAAAACACTAAATAAAGCACAATAAAATGTCCTACATGACTGACAGAATGGTCTCTTCACCTGTAGTGTCTTGCCATAAAGCAGCAGTGAATGAATCATTTTAAAAGCCCTCAAGCCTTTGTCTTTACATTTATTTCTATTAATGGCTTAATTTGGAGAGTTAAACTCCCACCAAATACCCCTTAACTCGCACACTGAATTTCTGGAGCCTTACTACCTTAGAAAAACTAAATTATATATGAGTAAAGCATATTAGCAGTGGCTTTAGTAATATACAGATCCATATGTGCTTAGTTTAGTATTATACAGTTAAACTGAATATAAAATGAGCTAAACTTAATTATCATTAAAGGTGCATTAGGTAAGATGAGTCAATTTTGTTTGATCGAGATTATGTCTCTAACAGTTATGTAGGTAGGTTTGACTTTTTATTTACTTACTTACTTACTCCTTTAGGATCTACAGTGTCCTGTACAGTGTTTATAAAGTGACTGACAGGAAGCTCATCCAAACACAAACACGCTTTTGTGAGTTTTTGTAAGTGAGTTTTCTAAAAGGGTTTTCTCAGCCACTTAGTACACTTGTGCTGAGGTCAAGGCTTAAACCAATATATATTTTTTATTATATCCTAAATATTTTCCAGGTGATTCGTACAAGTAAGATATTTTTAAAAATCGACTATTACACCTTTAACGCTGTACCTTCAGTGACAGGCTGAGGCAGTGACCCTGAGAGGGGTAAAGGCAGTGAGGAAATGCCCCCACCCTCTGTATTAGGGTTTGCTGGAGCTAATATGCTTGTTGTTGAGCCTTGTGTTGTAAATGACGGTGCTTCCGTTGTTAAATCTGTTGATGTGAGAATGGATGTCTCCGCTTTTGTTAATTCAGCCGTGGCAAAGGGGGATGTTTCTGGCCGGACTCCTCCATCAGTCACTGCGGCGCTGGCGCTTTGCTCTCCTGAGCTCCACAAAGTAGCGTTTTCTTGTCTCTCGGTCAAATTAAAAGCTTTATCAAAGACAGACGTGTCCTTCGACACGATGTGCGTGACGTTCACTTGGCTCGAGCTCGCATTATTAACGCAAATAGTATTTCCAAAATACGTTAATATAAACAGCCACAGCAGCGCCGCCATGCTTGGTAACCGGCGCGTGGTGACGCTCGTCTCCAGGAAGTGAGCTGTGAGCGCGGTAGCAGGAATTCTGGGTAATAATCAGGGCCGCGTCCCAAATCGCTCTTTATGGCAGAGGTTTTCTCAAAGGTTTTTACCTTCAGGGCCCCTTTAACTCTAAAATAAATTCCACAGAGCCCCTTAAGACATATTTAAGTTATTATCTACGTATTAAAATCTGGCTATTTATTGTTATTTATTGGCCTTCTCTCTCTTTTAGTTGTACACTGTCAGAGCTGGTGCTGCTGGAGTCCCTGCTAGTATATCCTCTTCCTCTTAAACCACTACAAGAGCATAACTAATACTCTGTGTTCTCTCTCTCTGTTGTAGGAGATGATTTATAATCGCACTATCCGGTGTCACTCAGATGAGAACAGGTTCCATTCTGAGTCTGCTTCCTCTCAAGGTTTCTTCCCCATGTCGTCTCAGGGGGTTTTTCCTTGACACGGTGCCTGGCTCGCTTATCATAGAAAAAAATTAAATCTGTTTCTATATCCAGATTTCTGTAAAGCTGCTGTGTGGCACTGGCTACGTTTACATGCACATCAATATTCGGATATTAATCATAATTTGGCAATATTCTTATTAGTATTGAGTTATGCATGTAAACACCACAATCTGATTGCCCGAATCAGATTAAGACAATATTGTGATGACCCAAATTCTGATTCCCACCCCTGGAATATACCCGATTTAATCAGAAATTTGTTGCATGTAATCACCTTATTCGGAAAATCCACTGAAAGGAGATATATGCACATGTTCAGTCCACAAGGCATTGTGGGTGCTAACAGATGCTTAGCTGTAAGATAAGTATTTAGGAATGGCACCTCAGGCATACTTACAGCAACCATGTATACAGGAATATTCTGATCCCTGAACGTATATAAACATATTCGGAATATGGCTGCAACCCGAATATAGATCTTAAACAGAATTTGATGTGCATGTAAACATAGCCAATGTTAAAAGTGCAATATAAATAAAATGGAATTGAATTCAAATTCTTGAAACTATACAGCTTTTTATTCCCAAACATTCTACAGTTTAGGATCCAAGTTGAACGTTTTTCATAGGCCTAGTTGTTTTTGAGTCAGTGAGGTTTGGATTAATGACTTGTGAAACAGACAAATATAACTCAATAATAAACATAATAACTTTGATAAAGGTGGGTTTTCATTCCCAGTCACAGACCACCTAGCTATGTGTCAGACTCCACTCTGAGAACCACTACTGTATAAAACCTAAGTGCACTACATAGATTAGAAACAATAGATATACACTATATGGCCAAAAGTTTGTGGACAAATGACCATTACACCCGTGTGTGCTCATTCCCCAAACTGTTGCCACAAAGTTGTAAACACACAATTGTATAGAACATCTTTGTATACTGTAGCATTACAGTTTCCCTTCACTGGAGCTAAGAGGCCCAAACCTGTTGCAGCATGACGACGCCCCTGTGCACAAAGCGAGCTCCATGAGGACATGGTGTGTGAAGGCTGGAGTGGAAGAACTCAAGTGGCCTACACAGAGCCCTGACCTCAACCCCACTGAACACCTTTGCGATGAACTGAAACACCATTGTGCCTGATCTCACTTTTTATATTTCCACCTTTCTTACTATTAATAAACAAATCCCCAACACACGATACAAGTGTTGGCCTACCTAAATGTAAAGGAAAACTTGTATATTATATTATATTTTGAAGAAGCATGGCTTACCCTTTTGTTGAAACTGACTGAAAATTTTGTTTTAATTACGTTTTGTAACTTGGGACACATTTCGTTGGTTTAGGCCTTTCGTTTCATCCTCAGTGGTATGTTTAAAACATTTATAGCATCAATACATAATAATAATATTATAATAAATAAGTGTGTAGATGTAAAAGTATTAACAGAATACGACTTTGGATAAATCCATTGCTGTAAATCCTTGAGAGTATGAGGACAAAATATTAGTGAGGTGTAAAATCTGTAATCAGATTTATTGTTTTTTTTTTCCTGATTAGAACTGTACCATATTCAGATAATCTGTATGAGTATGAGATCATGTGCTAAATGATTACATCACTACATTATGATAATACTGTTTATTGAATGTTTAACTGATCTCACAGTCACATACAGTGTTTGCTCTTAGATGCTGTACTTGATAATGATTATGTGAGTGAATAAATACGATCCAAAGCATGTATAGTCGTATAGACATGTATTTTAAATGTGTGTGCTATTTAAAGTACATATCAGCTTCATAGAAAAGATCAGATATCAAGTGCGTATCAAAAAGCAAACTGGAGCTGATATTCATCTTTTGTTCCTTATCGTGCCACTGGGGGTTTATACAGGCCAAAAATTAGTGTCGAAATCATCTAAAGAAAAAAAAATAAATAACAAATCTGCTCTGGACACTGAAACTGGAGCTGTTTCTTTTTTTTGAGAGAGAGAGTTTCGTCCGTGACTTTGGTCAAAGCTCCAGCTTCTGAACAATGCAAGAGCTTTACACCTTATCAACTCAGGCTGGCTTTGTGGCTTTGGCCAAACTCGAGCACATTAAATGCTCTTCGAAAATGGTTCACGGTGTTGGTTCCTGTTTTTGAGAAACTGTATATAGTGGGCTAAAGCAGAGCGCAGTGAAGAACTTCTCCAAACTGAAGAGCAGACTGAAAAGAGACATGACCTTCCCCAGGATCCTGCTGCTTTTATTCCTTCCACTTCTTGGCAGTGGTAAGTATGAATTGCTAAAATAATTATTTTTCTTTCTCTCTTGTTGCCTGTTGCTTTATGGCTGTTGGGGAAAAAACACGAGTCAAAGTTATATCAAGTGGCAGAGAAGATAAATCAGCAAAACCGTGCCAATATTTTATAATATTTTATTCTATGCACATATTTTAATAAACATGTATAATAAGGTGCTGTAGATTTACAACATAAGCCACCATAGCTGTACAAAAAAATGAACTATTACAACATTATAACATATTATTTGGACTCTATAGCAATGGTCTTAGAGTTTTTACCATCTAGCAGGCACAACGTGACGATGTGACGTGTATCATTTACGCATTAGTACTTTTTTTTTCTTTTAGAAATACATGAACATTAAATCCAGCCAAAGCATAAATTATTCTACAATTAAAATTACATTGAAATAAAGTTATATTTCTCAAGCTGAATATATTTTACACTTTACACACTGTATTTTATTAAACTTAAAGGATCTGACCTATGAGTTATTATATTAGTGTTGTTTTACTGCATTACCCATGATCAAACACCAAAACCTGCACATAATGCAATAAATAATCATTATTTGCCAACATGTTTACTAATATTATTAATTTCATCACATGATTTAATCACATTATTGATTGCTTTTTTCCTTTTTTTTAAAAAAACACATTATTAGTAGTTCCTCCTTTTTAGACAGCTACATGAAGTCTTCTGTTTTCTCTTTCTTTCTTTTTATTTTAATTTACTTTGGACCTTTACAGACCTTTCTAGTGATGGAGGAGATGTGTGTAGTAAATTATTTGTGACTTTTCTTTCTTTAAAAGAATTTACAAATGTACTTTTATGTCAAACATTCATCTTATATCTTTTGGCACAACTTTGATATTCCTAACAATACCACAGAGTTCATTCGTTCATCATAAGGAACTGCTTTATCCTGGAAAGGTGAATTCCTGATAAGGCCATTCACACCTAGGGGCAATCAAGCACAGCCAATCCACCCACCAGCGTGTTTTTAGACAGAGGGAGGAAACCAGAGAACCCGAAGGGAAGCCACACGAACACTCGGACATGCAAAACTCCACAGAGAGTATCCCAAGCTCAAGACAGAACCATAAACCCTGGAGCTGTGAGGTGGCAACGATACCCACAGCACCATTGTGCCACCTCATACCACAGAGCTGTATGTGATAAATCATTTATTTAAAGATTGAAATTTCTTTCTTTTTTTTATAGCCAAAGCAGGGCTGCTCAGTCCAGAAACAGTGCAGGTTACTAATGACCTTAAGGTGAGTCAGCTTTACACAGTAACCATAACTCACATGCACACACACTGGAGACATTCATGAGCACAGAATACAATATTCTGTAGGTTTTATGAAGTTGTGGAAAATATGGTGGAAAATGTCTATGTTGTAGCACTTTACTGCAAAAAGCTTACCTGCTGTTCCAAATGATGCCTGCTGAGCCGAGAGTGATAATGTAGGTGTGCCATTATTCGACTTGAGCTCCTGATCTAAGATCAGGAAAAAAAAAAAAAACAAAACAAAGAAAACACTCTTTCAACTCGAAATTCCAACTCGGGAACTCGGATTGGCGTTCGAGTTCAGCAAGTGATGTCAAATCAACATGGCTGCTCACAGCATCAACAGTAAACAAAGTAGCACTTTTATGGTATCAATAACAGTTATACTGTATATACAAATATTTGGATAAGTAAATCAATTAACATACAGACATATTCACCTTTTAAATCTATATCATTGTCCACACAGTTCATTGTTTTAAGATGGTAAATATACGTCACTCATTAAACATGACTACATTTAGGGGAAGTGGAACATTGTCTACTTTAACACATTACAGTGGCAGTTATTCATTAGAGCTGGGACTAAGAATAAGTTGAATTTAATTTCAGCCTGATTTTGCTATAAACACCACTCGTGAACCCTGATCCTGATGCGATTGTTGTAATGTTTTATCGAAACTCGGAGATCTGCACTTGCGTTTGTTCAGTTTAAGGTTACATTCTTTCACACTACTGAGGCTGTCACAGCTTTCAGATCCTCCAGCTCCTCACACCTGTCCTTAAAATACACCAACCATAACAAGATGTACACTAATCTCACTTCTGCTTTAGCTTTTCAGGCTCCAATTCTATTTTTAGATTTGAAAAAATATTTATAATAAACTAAAATAATTCTGTAAGAGTTTTACTCTCCTTCTGAAAATGGAGTTTATCAAACCTGATCAGTGCATGAATTTCTCTAATGAATAATTACATTTATTTTTATTTATTTGGTAAAAGAATGCAAAAGTCATGCACTTAATATGAACAATTTCCTCAATTACCATGACTAATATGATGATCCATTTTAGGATGATGACGCCTGCCAAGACTGCATCCAAATCATAGAGGTCCTGAAACACTTGCTATTGGATGAAGAGTTCCAGGTAGGAACATATTTTTGGGGTCAGAATCAATTTCTATTAAAGTGCTATTTGAACGTTTCTAATATTTATTTATTTCAAGGCAAAAAAAAAAATTCACATTTAAATGTTTAAGAGTCCATGATATATTTTTGGTCACCTGAATTCCCAGCTAGTCTCGGCTCTGTTCAGTGAGTCAGCTCATTTGACTCAGCTCAACCGACTCCCCAACCGACTCACTGCCATTTTTAAAAGCAATATTATGACCATTGTTTGTTCTTCTTTGCTTAACTGTGGTTTATTGTTTCATGAATCTTGTGCTACCTTCTAATTAACAAAACATCACTTTGCAGTGCATTTTATTAAATCTACTTACATAATCATAAAAATAAGCAGTTACAAGTCTGCACTAACAAAGTAAAGGATAACATAATAATATTAATGTTAATAAGCCTGCTGTTTCAGATTAATTTCCATTTATCCTGACATGTCTTACCTTTCACACTAACAAATGGCTCAGACGTTGAAAAGAAAAATGTTTTCATGGAAGCAAATTGGTTAAACTACATTACAAGAGTGACTTGGAATACATCTATGATGTCAAAGAGTCAACTGCAAAGAGTTGATTGAGTCAACTCTATATATACACACACATACACACAATAATGTAAATAAATGAAAAACAATCTTGAAGCATTTACATTTACAGTAAGATCATGTTTGCTCAGTGATTTTGTTTACTTAAACAAGTGACATGATTATCAATTTCCAGTTTCTGTGATGAACTACTACTAATATTCATTGTCTGTGCACATACAGAGTTATAGACTCATTAATATTCATATGCATCAAAATACTACAGCTTAATACAATTTATTTATGTTTCCTTGTTTGTTGTTACTAAATTCAATTTCAAAAGATTTGTTAAATGTGATCACACTTGTATGAGAACATAATATATACTCTTATGTCTATAAACACAATTTTACTTTCATTCCACAGAATCAGGTTCAGGTGAGAATTTTATTTTATTAATAAAATGAAGTGACAAAACTGATCTGATCAGGTCAACAAAGTAGGCATGTGCCGGTACAAGATAACATTTATCAGGCATGATATTGTCATGAACACACAAAATATCCATTATCCAATGTTCCATTTAGAGGAAGGAGACCTATGTTGGTAGAGATGTCTTCTCAGGATCCTTGTTTTGGTCAACAGGAAAGCAGGACTGTACGGCTCCATCACAAAATGCCATAATTCTTTTCACCAAACAAGACTTCTGATAAAAATTAAAAAAAAAAAAAAAAACCTGACTTCTTAAAATGTTGTGCAATGCAATCAGGAAGGTAAACATGGTCATTTTTTTGATGTAATATCTAGGATAGAAGCGAAGTGATGAAAGTTTAATATTGGCACATGCCTACAATAGTGGGATAAAGACATTGTGCATGATTGTGGCTCCTTTCTCCTTCATGTTTGCTTGCATGACTAGTGAGATTCAGAAGAGGTCAAGAACGAGAAGAAAAAGAAATGATTAATTATTAAAAAGCAGAGGAAATTAAGAAGCTTTGGCATAGTTTGTGTTGCCTCGTGATTTATCCTTCTTTTACCGCTTTCTCGCTTTGACACACAATAAGTCAAGAAATTGAAAATAAATAAATCAAGCACTGAGAAGAGAAATGTTCGCTGTGTTGGTTCTTAACCTCTCTGTATTATTGTAGGTGTTAGATCAGGTGGATGGTACTCGGGCTGAACCATTTTGCCTTTTTTCGATATTTTATCCGTTAATCTGCGTTTTGTTTCTCTCAGACGAAGCTGAAGAGCACGCTGGAGAATTTGTGTGACTCGCTGCCTGAGCAGATTATACAGCTGTGCCGCAACGAAGTGGACAAAAACCTTCCTCTCGTCTTCACCTTCCTCACTGGACTGATGGTGAGTCGGTTATACTGAATCGGTGAACTGCTGAGAGTTTACATTCCGGCTGTGTTAACACACCAATTTCTGAGGCCCTTAATCATCAACATACTGATCCTATGACCCCAAATGTCTTCCAAGTTAGGATTGAAGAAAAATTCATTTTACTGTACACGTGTGTTTACATAGTAGAGATGGGAAGAATAATCGATTGTAAAATGCACCACGATTCTCTTGTGAAAGATTCAGCATTGATTCATTAAACATCATAAGCGCAGTTTGTTATGGGTTAGGCTTCCATGTGGAGGTGGCGGGGTGGACGCAGGCTGTCTGAGGGGCTGAAGCCTCCCCGCACATAAGGGACCGATACAGGGCACTGCATCACATCTCCTCCACTGGAAGGGCACCCAAGAGGGTAGTTTATAACAATTTACTTACAATAGGGCGATCCTAGAGGGCACTTTATCACACTGTCTCCACTGTAAGGGCACATAATAAATAGATATAATTATTATAGTCATTTTAAATCCACACAATAAAGGAAAATACTTCCAGAAATCCCCAAAAGATAGAAGCTCTGCTAGAGTCCATTAAAATTTAGACTATTCCAAGTGAAGAGGCCACTCTACATATTAACTACACTGGAAGCAAAATCTGCAGGCTGATTAAGTTAGAGATTGTAGTGACAGCTACAAGTGGATGGTATAAATGATTTCTGTAAATAAATTCATCATCCAAAAATGTGAGCACTATATCATGTATGGCACAAACATCCAGGTTTGTAGGGAAAAAAGCTGTTACAAAATTCCCCAATCCCACGTTAATGTATAATTGTGGGGATACATGAGTTTTATTACTGAGGAAAATGTGAACAGTACCAAATATTTTGGATAAAAGCATTTCATTTTTTTCCCCCCCATCAAGAGCCTATCCTGGTAACACAGGATACGAGGTGGGAATACAGTGGGATGGAAGACCAGTCCATCATACACACACATTCACACACTTATTTACACGATTTAGTGTAGCAAATTCCTGTTTTTTAAAGGTGGGAGAAAACCAGAGAACCCAGAACAAACCCACACAAACAGTGGGAGAACATGCACAGACAGAAACCCGAGCTCAGGATCAAACCCTGGAGCTATGAGGCAGCTAATTTCAGCTTTTAATTGCTATAAAGTTTTAATATTGAAATTCAGTCAGTTTTTTTATTTTATTTTATTTTATTTTATTACCCTCAATGATTTTTTTCTTGTTTATTTCTTATTATATATTGAACTAATTTCTTTAATTTGATATTCCTTACACTACCAAAGTGTATCATAAAAAAGCTGTCTTCACTCTGGATTCAAAGACTGGACACATATTACATGATTTTCTATGTTATCTACTTTATCTTTACTATATAGAGTGTAACAATAAGACATTATAGCATACACAGTGCGCTATATGCACATTAGAAGAAACGGTGCACTTTATGCTATACTATATTAAAAAACTTATACATCATTTTTTTTAAAAATGCCATAAATGACATGATATTATCCAAAGACATTTCAGACATCAAGGGTCCTTTAGGAAAAACATTTAGGGAGCATATTATAAAAGACTTATGTAGCACATGGATCTTAACCAAACATGGATAATTTTTTAACCTTTAAATATGTACATAATTTTTTTAATAACAGATGAAAATTTTATGTTTTATAAGATATGTAGTACTTGCCTACTTGGGGGGGAAAAAATCATAATTTGCATTTGCAAACTGAAATTAAATCAAATTGTGATGTTCCTAAAGATTCCAACCTGTAAAACATACAATAGCAAAGGCTGTGTTTCCATTTTCTCTGTCTTTCTGTAGAACCCTAGACAAGTGTGCACTTACCTTAACCTGTGTGAAGGCGAGTTCAAGCTACAGATGGAGGACATTTTGATGAATTACATACAGAAGACCATCACACCCTCTACTGTCGTGGTAAACACACCAGACACGTGTATTCACGTGCATTCAGGTGAAGTCAGCTCAAGAGTCACTACCAGGAACTGTCCTCATTCCAGATGTTATTCTATAGACTGTATGTTCTTCTGGGGAAGCAAACCGTGCAAAGCAAGATGAACTAGAGTCTGTAATTGTACACCTGCAAAGTCACTTGCATAGTAGTGCTGATAAACTGGCAGCTCAGTGCATGCTGGGTAATAATTACAGACAGGTGAAACTGATTCATTAATTATGCTCAGTTAATATTTGGTTTCTGGCGACCTCCAGTGGTGAGACAAAGGATTGTCGGCTGAAGCTGTGACGAACATTGTATAGATTTTTTCATCCAAACCATGTAGCCTTGGAGATGCATATACTAATAATACACTCTGCAGGGACTCATGCAATTTCAAGTGATCTCTAAACAAGTGGCACTTATTCACTCCTGTGTATGTTCTCGTCCCTAAACGTTGTTTAGCACAGTGAAAATGATAAAGAAACATCTTACAGAACAGTTTTTGATTTACTTGCTCTGTTGCTTTGTAAATGATCATATTCCTCTTGTTGTGCACACACACACACACACACACACACACACACACACAAATCACAACACAGCTGGAGGCCTCGTTCCCATGCAACGTTTGCACATACATTTTGAATGTGCTGAACTGTCTCCTACCCACAGCACAGACAGAGGTGAGATCAACACACACACACACACACACACACACACACACACACACAGAGAGAGAGTTCACTTGTGATCATATGAGTAATATTTGATTACAGGTGAAAAACATGTGAAGCTGCATTTCAAATTTATGCCAGTTTATGCACATGTGAACTCAATAAACACATGACAATGTGAAAAAAAAATTAGAATTATCATGTGAAAATGAATGAATCATGTGAAAATTCACATGTAGAAATAAATGAATCATCTAAAAAAAAACACATTGGAAAATAAATTAATCAGTTGGAAAGAAAATCAGGAAAGAAATAAAAAAAAAAGAGTCAAATCTACATTACTGTTTACACTTTTACTTAAGGAATAAGGATTTTTTGTTGTATGAGTGCATTTGTACGAGTACTGTGTGTGTGTGTGTGTGTGTGTGTGTGTGTGTGTGTGTGTGTGTGTGTGTGTGTTTTGTCCATGTCAGACTGCTGTGATCAGTGTGTTGGATGAAGTGTGTTCCCTCCTCCCCTTCCTCATAAGAGGTCAGTGCACACGGCTGGTTCAGAGATCAGTGAAAATGCTGTTTGAGGTGCTCCTGAACGCAGCATCACCCAACTCCATCTGCTCTGTGCTACGGCTCTGTCACAGCTCAGCTCCACCCAGTAACAGTCAGTAGTTCTTCTCTTTCTCCTGTTCCCTTTCATCTGTATCGCTCTCTTCATTCCTTTCTCATCTGTCTGTCTCTCTTTCTCTCTTACACTGTTTTGCTCATCTGTCTATCTCTCTCTCTTTCTTTGTCATTTGTCTTATTTTTTTGACATGCATGTCCCTCTCTTTCCTCTCAGTGGTGTCTCCTCTATCGGACTGTGACTCGTGTCTGACTCTGGTCGTCCTGTCTCGTCTCCATTTGGGCTCGAACGCCACTCAGCCTCAGGTTACCTCCTTCCTGCGCTCCGTGTGCCAGTCGCACCCTGGGATCCTGCCCAAGGTTAAAGTCTCATCTTTTCACTTCTGATCGATTGACTTAGAACTCTGACCTCTTCACCTAGGGTTCCTTCATACAGTCTTGAATTAAAACTTTAGGCTGAGTGTCCACGTTGCAAATGACCAAATCTGATTTGTTTTTTAGTATTATTTTTGGTCACTACAGTAACAATGCAGCCATGTAGTAAGCATGTGAGGCAGGTGAAAGTTAAAATTCACCACCATGCAGGATCCATGTGAAAATCTGCACCCTTAAAATTTGGCTAAATCCCAAATGGCATTCTAAACACTATAAATATATATATTCACTACATAGCGTATAATATGGCAGTGTAGGTGGTGAGCACTTTGTGCCAAATTAGAACATCAAGGGTTTAGAACAATAGTCATGGTTCTAAATGAATTCAGTGGAGGCAACAGCAACAACAACTGAACAGACTGCCAAACATGTTTGCTACTGCTGTCACCAGGAGTACTTCAATTTGGTGACGTTTGAATCCTGATGATGCCAGAGCCATTTCTGTCCACCAGGAGCCAAGGAAGCAAAATAACATGCTCTCTCTCCTGTAAATCACAGGGACACTAATCAATCATGAGCATCTATGAGCTCATGTATGTAGAAGAGGCCAGCTAGCACCCTGTGATGCTGCATGAGCAGCAGTTCAGAAAGATGTGGGTGTCTTCACCTGTCTTAGTGGAAGCATGTGTTAGCCTTCACTCTGCCCAGCTGGTAGTTAACATATGATATTACCCTACGAATTAGCGGGTGACCAAATTGGGGAGAAAAAATGGGGATAAACAGACTGATCTAACTGGTTAAACTGAGTCTGACCTCTTCATGTACAAACTCTCCATTGCTTTGAGAGAACTTTGGGAAGAGTTTCAGTTTAATTAACATCTCCAGACCTCACCTCACCTCGTGTCACTTCTGCTGAAACATTCTGCTCATGAGTTGTGTCTGTTCTATATTTGTCTTATGCAGTGTGAGAGTTTTACTCAGCGCTATGGTGAGCAGCTCCAGGGGATTCTGGGTCAAGAGGCAGTGGCTTTGGCTGTGTGTGAGGTACAGACATTAACAGCACAGTAACGGACTCTCTGACTTCTGTAATGGCTTTATGAGCTACCAGGGGGCACCAGAGTACTACTACTAATAATAATAATAATATACAACACCATTCTGAGGCCCAAGAGTGTGTCATAAAGATATTTATTCATTAAAATTGTACTTTTTTACTTTTTTAATTTATTTGTTGTGCACTATATTGTACACACAGAGTCAGAATGTTAAGTATGTCTGAACCATTGCTGTACATGGTGTGTTTAGAAAGCTGATCTGTGTATGGGGAGTAAGAGGACGGAGCAGGGTGACCCCTGCACACTGGGGCCGAGCTACAGCTGCCAAGATCTACAAACTGCTCACACCTGTGGGGTGAGTTGTGTATGAGTATGAGTGTGTGGGAGTGTGTGTGTGTGTGAGAGAGTGACTGAGTGAGATTTAAGTAAGAGGGTGAGACAAGTAAGGTAAGAATGTTCAATTCCCATACTGAAATCAGTTGAATAAGTTCCTGGTATGAGACTTTGTATTTTTAGTTTAATTAATAGCTTAATTTATTATTAATTAATTTAACATTTGTAATAATGTTGATTATCTTTCTGTTATTATAACAATGGCTTCCCTGGGAATGAGATTTCAGTTTTCCTTTTATATGTATTAAACTTTATATGTATTAAACAGCATGATGGTACCCAATTTTAACTTTAAAGGTCCAGTTTGTAATGTTTAATAATGTTCCTAGCCTTATACCAATCATGTAATTCCAGCAACACCTCAGAAAAACTGTAATTTATTAAAGGTCATTGCCCTGCAATAGATGAAACAAAATGGAACAAAACAGAGAGTCTAGATAATAGTCTATCTTTTTCTGTGCTCATTTTCTGGCCTGGAAACTAGCTTTACACCCTGACACCCAAACTTTTCCTGGTTTGAACAGACTGGGTCAGCTTGGGATAAGGAGAAAGACTTACTTGTCAATGTTTATGTTGCCATTGCAGTTCACCTGACAGACAGCAGAGGGCGCCAAAAACTGCTCCTTAAATCTGTGTTATAAACCCAGACCTTATAGTTTGCCCTGTTCCACTTACTAAAGTGTAAACGAGCCTGAATGATCTATAGGACAGGATTTAATAAAATAACAGGGTTATTGTTCAGTAATGTAAAGAATATTTGTGTGATAATTTCCTCTCAGGTTGTCTCTTACTGCCAGATGAACGTATGGAAGTAGAAGTAAGTAAACATTTCACACCTGATCTCAGCCTATAAACAGCAACCCACATATTTATGTTTCCGTATACTGAGGGTAATTAGATATCAGTGTTATGGTATAACATGAGGAAATCTGAAATAGTTATAGTGTTTGCTAACATTGTGCTCTACCAGTGTGACCATGGTGGTGTTTCTGTCGAGTGGGTTCCCTACTGATCTATAGGAAAATAATCAGTTACCAGTTATTATTTTCTGAGAACAGCATTTCTCCAAGGGGTTATTCATTATTTTTATCCATTCATAGTGACCTTTAATGTTGTGGAATGTCCACAAAACCACTTTGTTCTTGTTATCACATAATATCAATAACAACAACAAAAAAAACCCCAGCTTGTCATGATTCCAAGAAACCAGTACAATCACCCCATCACACTCACACACCCCAATCAATAATTTCTGACCAATGTGAATCGAGAAATAAATGGCACTATGGTAAACTTTTTTTTAGCTACACAAATGGGAACGCCTTATTTTAACTCTAGCCAGCCAGAAAACAGCACTGAATACTGAAAAGTGTGATACGATTATCATACTGTGAATTTATCATGTTTTTCGACACCCCTGTATTTAATAGCAGATATCAGTATAGTACAGCACACAGGTGCACCTCCTCCTGCTTCTGATTCTTATCAGTATATTAATCTGATTCTTATATTGTGTAATAAATAAGTTTTGTCTCTTTTCCTTACAAACAGGTCTGTTCTCCGTTGGATTTCAGCTTCACAGCCGCTTCTCATCACAACGTCAGCCGCACAGAATCTAAACGTGCAGTCTAAAAAGATTTTACAGAAATGTCCACGTTTGCTTTTCTAATCTGGGCAACGAGGTGAACCTGAGCTCTGACCCGCTATTGTTTAGACAAATACGATAAAGCGATAAGATAAGATCAGGCATCGAGGCAGTTTATTCTGACTCTTCAGCGATTATTAATTTAATGGCATGCTCATGATGTGTTTTTTCTTTTGATTACTTTCACAACCAGCTTTTCTAAAAGTCAGCTGAACATTCCGATAAAATGAAGGGCTTGTAAACAAGCTGAGCCTGATGAGTCATTTTAAACTCTGGACACCACTGCTACGTTCAGGTCTTTTTCTAGGTTAAGTCTTTTTTTTTCTGCCTCTGTAATCTTGCAAGTATCAACAGAGTAATTTTTGTCTTTGTTTATATAAAATGATTGAAGACATGATTGTCATGACTGCAATAACATTAAACTATGGTAAAGAGTTTCTAGTGTGTGTAATGGGCTTCATCATTGTAAAATGGAAGAAGTTTGGAACCTTCTAGAGCTGGTTGTATGGCCAAACTCAGTAACTAGACTAGAAGGCTTTGGTCAGGGAGGTGATGGCCACTCCAACAGAGCATCATAAGTCCTCTGCAGAGATGGGAGAATCTGCTGGAAGGACAACCATCTGAGAAATACTCAGAAATAAATCAGGTCTTTATAGTAGAGTGGCTAGACGGAAGTCATTCCTGACTAAAAAGCGTATGGCAGGCACTTATTAGACATGAGTGAAAGGATTGGCTGGTCTGATGAGACAAAAATTTAACTCTTTGGGCTGAACTCCAAGAGTTACTGTATGACTGAAAAAAACATATCGTTCATCAACTGGCCAATACCATCCCTATGGTGAAGCATGGTGGTGGCAGCACAGCTTCTCTCCATCCCTTCTGACTGAGCTTGAGAAGCAAAGTTGTAGCGACTTACCCAAGAAATCTCGAAGCTGTGATTGCTGCTGAATGGTAAAAAAAAAGTCAATTTAATCCATTTAAAATGAAATCCACTACACAATAAAATATGCAAAAACTGAAGGGATTTGAATGCTTAATGAACCCACTGGATATTTTAATAATACAAAAGGAAAAGAAAAAGGCAGTGAGGATAGATGTGGCTATAAACGAAGCTTAAGAAATAGAAGGTACTGAGAAGAACTAGAAAGAATGTGAAAGATTAAAGCCAAAGTACAGCCAGGACAGGCACAGGAGTACTTGGGGTCATGACCCACATGCAGGAAAAGAGGCTCAGAAATAAAAAAGAAATTAAGAAATGACATCACGCTCAGTGCAAAAGTGCACAATCTACATCATGACCTTAAACCATTAGCATCACATCCTTAGAGAAGAGCAGAGGTCAGAAGTCTGATGGTCAAACGTTGGTGAAACCAGTATGTATTCATATTTTTCAAACATTAAGCACAGTTCTTGCACAAGTGTGAAATTTAAAGATGCACATTTCCAGATCTAAAAAGGTACAGCAATTCCGAAGACATTTTGGAAAGTCTGTAAAGTAAGTAGTGTGGATATTCTTTTGCAAGTAATACAGACTTTAAGACACTATGTTTATAAATCTATTTTTGTTAGCCGTTCATTCACTCATTTATCTTCAGTAAGCTCTCTATCCTGGTCAGGGTTGCACTGGATCCAGAGCCTATCTTGGGAACACTGAACATGAGGTGGGAACCCAAGCCACCCACTGTTGTATTTTTGGGAGGTGGTAGGAAACTTGAGCACCCAAAGGAAACCCAAACATGTGAAACATGTGAAACTACACAAAACAGTGACAACCTGAGCTGCATTTCCCATGTTCTCCTTCTCATCACTCGCTTTCAGTAATCGCTTAATTCTGGCGGTGGTAGATCCAAAGCCTATCCTGGTCACAAGGATCATAAAGAATCATAAAGCATCTAAATGTACACTAGGGAATGTGTTTAAATTCTGCCATGTGGAACAGCACAACTACATGACTTTTAATATAGAAGCCTTCAGCTGGGATTCTCTCTTCTTTGGTCGCTTTGCCACTCTATTTCACATCCTATAGATTGCAGTAAAAACACCACCATATGACTGAAGGATGCGTTTATGAGAGGATCTTGGGTGTGAACAAGGAACTATAACAATTACTCAGTTCCAAGCTTACAACATGTAGTCTTGGTCACAGGGTGCTGCACAGATCCAGTTTGTCAACAAAATAGATTAATTGGTCATTCCCTGGAATTTCAGATAGGGTTGTTGCTGTATGTCTCAGATTTTGTTCAATCTTTTTTGTTGTTGTTGCTTGTGACCTGAAACCAAAGTCGGTAAAGTATTTTTGGCTGGATGCATCATCACAGCATCACATTTTTTCACTCCCCTGAAAATATGTTTTCTAATAAAAGAAAAACCTTATGTGGGAAGTCAGGTTTAGGATTTATTATCTCCAGAAATATTATTTCAAACTAAATGAAGTTTGGCAGACATAAAGACAAAC
>JAKKZN010000017.1:17428987-17444351 GCA_033441825.1 Pangasius elongatus
ATTTCCTTCACTGCATCAGCAACCCAGACTTGTTTCCTCCCATCCTTCTCACTTAGAATGAGAGTATTTGCAGATTTGACACTATCCAATCCCTTTGCTCAACATATATTTGGAAGCTTGAATAAAATTAGGATGAAATTAAACTGGTAGCTAGTTTCCCACATTTCTTAGTGACACAAAACTAAAAGAAGCAAACTTCAGACACCAAGCATGCCTTGGCTGATACATTGGGGCTACAGAGCACGTTGTGTAAGTTTTGCTCACTTGAATGAAAGGTGCCAATACTTCTAGAGTTGTGTGTTGCACTTGTTTTAGGTCAGTTGGTACAGTTCTTTTAAAAGACTGGATTCTGCCTCACTTGTGACCACTGAAGATATTAGATGTTATTCCTTACTGTTAAGGAATAAAACACTTGAGGAAAAGCGTCAACTTTAGGCTGTTGTGATCCAATCTGCCACAAAGCAGAGTTACTGTTACCAAAGGTGATTATTTACCTACAGCAGAACGTCCCAGAGTGTTTTACACTCATCACAGCAATTTGCCAATGACTACAAATGTTTGATTTTACTCTTTACTTGTGGTTTCTGTAACATGACAAGAGTACTTGACTTGTTAAATGTGTGTGTGAGAGAGAAAGAGAAAGAGAGAGAGAGAGAAAGTCTGGTGTAGGAATGGCTGCTTATAGCTGTTATAACTTAAGGTTATAACACATCCATCACACCACCCTGCCACTGATTAATTTCCTATAACAGCACACCACATAAAGCAAGCACCCCCAGTTTATCCAGTCACATTTGTGTATTCTAATTAAAGACAGTATATTTCATAACACTGCATACACTGTATACATTATTTTCATAATCATTCATTTGGCATTTTTTTTTAGAGAAATGTTTTGAACATATACTATTTAAGTCTTGATGAAAAACCTGACACCACACCCATCACCTTTCATTACAGGGTTTAAGGAGGCATGTTTTAGGCGTCTCCATTACTACTCAAAGACTTAGTGAGTCATTTATTGAAATCTCTGCTCTGATGTAAAATGTAAATGCTCTGGCCAGGAAACCATGTGTAAGTATGGTGCTGATTCACTTACGGACATACCCCGGTTACATATTAAAGGGAAAATCAACAGTGTGTGTTAGTAATGTTAGCCACAATGAGCCACCACAACAGCTTCAATGCTCCTTGGCACAGATTCTACACGTCTCTTGAACTGTAATGGCGCAATGAACAAAATTTTCTTTCAAAATATTTTCTCTCAGTTGGTGTTTTGATAATGGTAATGGAGAGCGCCGCCTTACACTTCACTCCAAAACCTCCCAAATGTCCTTTCATTTGACTTCTTATAAGAAGATAAGAAGCAGATGCTCCCAAAAAACTCACAAAAGCTTAACAAAAATTAATTTGATCTGAATCATAATGCCTGTTAAATGCCACTCTTATACATACACAGTGCTGAACTAGCATACATACATCATGCTAAAATTATTGTAGCTCGTTAACCATGTATGTTAAGGAGCAGTGATGCTTGATACTTTTTTAGTAAAAACATTTGTGTGTCAAATACAAATAGGTTACTATTAAGGGTGTAACTCAATGCAACTATAGTATGTTTGTTAAAGAGAAAATTATGTTTTATGTCACTGGAATACTGCGAGCTTATTCGCTGATATAAAGGTAAATATACCATAGTTGTAGTTACACCTGATACAAAAACATTGCTAACATCATATCTGTTATTTACTAATTACTCACCCATAAGTGTCACTGAAATCTTAATATAACAAATAGCTGCAAAACAGCAGGTAGATCTGTAATCTGTGCACACAGCAGAAGACCCAATGGCTAAGAATGCGTTAACCCCGTGACACAGCACCGCTTTCAATACACTCCCCTATTAATCAACATGGCCTTATACACCAGATGTTTTTTCTGGCTACAAAGTCTATGAAATTCAGTATTTGTGTTATAGTGTACTTTTATCAACACAGTCCCAACCACAGATGAGTCATTCTCAAAACAGATTGACTTTCTTACCAGCAAAATGTTCAATAATTGAATTTTCATACACAATTTTGAAATTCTTCTTGAATGAATGACCAATATTCTTCAACTTTTTCTCTGTAAAAATTAGTTTACAGGAAGATTAGTAGCAACTCCAATGACACATCAAATTATCCAAGGGAAACTACTGTTGCTGGTAAAATAGCTGCTCAGTGTTCTGCTCTCTGACCGTTGAACTAAACCACAACTTTGTGATTTCAAAATATTTTAGAACAGCTAACACCATTGATATGATATGCAGGGATAAAGATACTTATCTCTTATTTTATTATGGTCATTTATATATTTGATGGCCCTCTTCTTGTTCTGCCTATGCCATTAAAATTAGGCAATAACCTCTAAAGCAGTACAGCTGTCTTATGGGACAAGCTATTTTTCCAGCACTTGTCAATTTCAAAGAAAATTTAAAATAAATAAATGTATACATTAACAGTCAAATCATTCTTTATTGCTTAGGAAGTTAGACAGTGATGTCAGTTGTGTTTTTAAAAAATGTTAAACTGTCATGACCAGTACTTTAAGGGACAGGTTCGTCACCATATGCTAAGCTTATAGTCCTACTGTACCAGTGAGTGCGATCATTGGTTAAAATACAAATTCAAAACTGGGGGGGAGGGGGGTTCATTGTGGCCTAATGGTTAAAGAGTCGGACTTGCAACCCGAAGGTCGTGGGTTGGAGTCTCGGGTCCAGCAGGGATTGTAGGTGGGGGAGTGAATGACCAGCGCTCTCTGCCACCCTCAATACCACGACTGAGGTGAGACCCTTGAGCAAGGCACCGATCCCCCAACTGCTCCCCAGGCGCCGCAGTAAAAAAGGCTGCTCACTGCTCCGGGTGTGTGTGTGTGCGCACTTGGATGGGTTAAATGCAGAACACAAATTCCGATTATGGGTCACCGTACTGTCACGTCATGTCACTTCACTTAATGGACACTGTACACACTCGTTGGATTAACAAATTCTCGTCATCAGACACAGTAGCTCATTTGCATGCTATATAATACTAATATAACACATATGACTGGCGTCCAGTGTAAACTAAAATACCACTCAATTATTCATGACGGTTTGCACCATAATTTAAAACCATGTACATATTAAATCATTCTGAATTCAAAATCAGTGTCTGAAATTACTTTTTTACAGATTTAAATGCAAGACTCCACAGACTCATTGACACCCAATAAATACACGCACCATGTCAATGCAAGGTGAAAACTGGGCTCGAAGGATTGATTGGCAAACGCATTCTTCAAAGTTTAAAAAAAAAAAAGTGCCAGAATCAAGTTTAATGACACACAGTCAGTGCTAGAACAAACAATTTGCAAATCAGATTTTTAAATTTTAAAAATTTGACTTTTGTCTAAAATGTAAATCTTGATCCTGTATCTTAACCGGGTACAAAATAAGACTCAAAAAAAGATGAACTGAGAACATGAGAGCAGAAGTTTTATTTAAATCAATCAGGAGATAGTATCAACATTGAAAAACAGAGGGGTGGAGGATTTAGGAATTGCAGTAGGTAAAAACATCACAGAGGGAGGAAAACTGGTGGACAGAGGAAGAGAGAACCGAGAGGGAGCAGGGCAGGGAAGGAGAAAAACAACAGAAAAAGGCACTTTTGCTCTTCCAGTAGCCAGTCTGGTGCACCAATGGCTAGCATAAAAAAAAAAAAAAAAAAACTAACATGTAAAAGACTCATCTCTGACCGCTACCGAGCAGAGCAATGTAAACAAGGCCAGTTTCTCTGTACAACACTGGCCAAACTCTTGCTTCCGCCTCGGTTGCAGGGCAGTTCATCCAATATGTAATAAAATATGTGCGTGTATGGTCAGCCTCTCTTAATCTGCTGTCACTCAGGTAAAACTAATAAAATAGGCAACAATGGTCACAGCTTCCTGAGCCACCCAGTGTCAGAGCCTCAAAGCTTTTCTGTACGACGCGATGAGGATGCCACGGGCTGGCACATTGGGCACGCAGTTACACTGCTGCTCAGGATAATCTTTAAAAAGTTTGACGTACAAAAAAGGAACTCGACTTTCTAGTGCTCTAGAGGCTCCCCGACTTTTCCGTACAGACAGCAGGGCTTGAAACTGGGGCAGTTCAAGTGGCGAAGGCAACCCCTCTGCAGCGGTGAGGAAGCTCAGCTTCTCTGTAGCTACGCCGGCTGTCAACCGCACACAGAGGGGAAAGTGCAGTGACTTCACCGTGGTGTGGAGGGTCCAACAGAGCTACCGAGATAAGATTTAATTTATAAAAATAATCTACTGAGGAATAAGCAGAAGGAAGAGGGTGGAGTTAAGAATCTCAGTCCTCCAGGACCACAGTTGGTAGCAGCTTCTGGCTTCTCTGTAACACACCAGAATACGTATGGCCTGCCAGGACCGAGACGTTAATAGACATCTGAAAAATAACACCATTTCAGCTAATAAAAATGCCAAGAGTTAGACTTTAACTATACCATACTCAATTACACTCACTGGTGGCATTCGCTTCTTAAACATTCCTCTGATCCTCAGGTTTTGATCACATTAGTGACTGAAAAACATCGCTTAAATATATATGGTACTTCGCTGGTATAAATGGTACTTGCAGGAAATTAAAAAAAAAACAAACAAAAAAAAAGTTGATTGGCTTCAGTGCTTCATGTGGCAATGCATAGCGATCTGCATTCAAAACATCAATTTGTGCCATCATTAACTTCAGTAGAATACAGGAGAGGAGCGTGAGGAAAGAAAGGAGGAATACGGGACAGAGGGGGTTAAAAAAAAAAAAACACCATTATCCAGGCTGTCACATGACATGACAGACCTTTCTAAAAACAGAAAAAGGGTCATGGTTGAAGGTCAACAAGTGTTAAGAGTGGGAGCAAGTGAAAGGAAGGACGGACTTCTTTGGGACTTACTGATCGAGAGGGAAGGGATTTAGAGATAAACATGAGGGGATATCCTTCTCCTCAAGCCAGCAAGGTTTCTCTGTAGTGTACGCCTGCTGACCGAAAGGAGAAGCTGTTACAGGTTTAATATTGAAGCTTTTTAGGCACCTCCCATGTGAAAGATTGACGGCCGAAGTGGCCATACACGGCAGTGCGCTGGTAGATCGGCTTCTTCAGGTCCAGATCTCTGGAAGTACACAGGACAGCATGATAAAACACGAACCAAGAACCATCACAGATGTTGTAGAAAGCACATTATATATACACACACACACACACACACACAAGCAACATGTATGCTGAAGACATTTCTGTGAGATTTTTAGCAAAAAGTCCATTAGACTACAGGCTCATTAGCACTCCTCCTCCAGCTCAACAGAATTAACACCATCCTGATCAGAAACATGTGATGCAGCTGGCTGAACACTCCATACAGACAAAACTGTGCTGCATCTCCTATACAAGCCTTAACAGTCTTTGCTGTCTGACCTTCATAGAAGGGCAACAGAGAACATCTTTCTCTGATGCATCTTAGCTTCTCTTGTCCATGCTTGTCAAACTAGCCTTCCAAAACATGAACAAGGGCTTGTGCTAAGAAAATGACACACGTTAATCAGATACAAGAATTCGATAAGCATCTCCGCTGCTATTCACCACACAGCACATGTACACACAGTTATGAAATTTACTTCAGTTTCATGATGAACTTAATTACAGCCAAGACTTCATTTGTTTTTTTTGTTAGCTTCTGACTAAACGATAGCACTAGCTTCTTGTAATGATGTAACGTACATGCAATGGCCATGCTCCCTTCTTCCACCTGTAGCCTACACCCTTTCAAAGCCATGAATCATCCAAGCGTCAGCTGTCGATAGTCAGGGGGCATGAGAGGACGATGGTATATCGCACACGAGCGTACTTTACCTGACAATGACGCCAGGGCGGAGGTCAAAGTTGTTCTTTACTATTTCAAGCAGCTCCTTCTCACTCTTCTCAGAGGTACCATAGTGGAAGATGGAAACGGAAAGAGGATGGGCCACGCCGATGGCATACGACAGCTGCAGGGCAAAACCAGTAAAATTAAGGGGAACTCAATTAAAAAGAGCTGGAAGTGTAGTCCTGTAAAGGTCTTCGTTAAAAATCATCACCTGCACAAGGACGCGTTTGCAAAGCCCCGCCTTCACCAGAGATTTGGCAACCCAGCGGGCAGCATAGGCAGCAGAGCGGTCCACTTTAGTGTAGTCTTTCCCAGAAAACGCACCGCCACCGTGAGCTCCCCAGCCTCCATACGTGTCCACGATGATCTTGCGTCCAGTCAGACCAGCGTCACCCTGCACCACAATTAAGACACACACACAAAAAAAACTCAATTTTGAAATCCAGGTGAAGGAATAAAAACCGCATCCACACCCTCTCACAGGTAAAACAATCCAACTCTAGACTCACCTGCGGTCCTCCAATGACAAAGCGCCCGCTGGGCTGCAGGTGGTAGACGGTGTCATCGTCTAGGTACTGGCTTGGCACGACTGCCTTCACAACCTTCTCCTTCAGTGCGTCACGCATCTCGTCCAGGCCCACGCACTCATCGTGCTGCACAGACACCACCACAGTGTGCACGCGCAAGGGTACCATGGTGCCACGGTCCTGACGGTACTGCACAGTCACCTATACGAGAGACAAGTCACTCGAGTTCAACAACCAGTGATGATACAATGCATCACTATGACACATCAACACTCCTCCCCTCTCCCATATTTATATGCAACGGTCATAAACAAATCAAAGTTAATGGCCATGACAAAGCAGTCTGAGGTAAGCACGTGACAACACGAACTAGGTGCATATCAGCCTTGCTTGCTTTTAAAGAAAGACACTCTGCAGCATTACTTTAACAGCTTTCATCTGCATGCTTCAACAGAATAATGATTTTTAACTCTGCCATTTAACAACGATCGTTGTCCTGTGGTGCTTTAGGGAAACTTAGACCAGAAATGTAACTAATGAAAACATCCATTTGCATGTTTTTTTTTTGGTTAAATTTTTTTACTGAACAGTTTCCAAAAATCCACCCTATTTTTAAGCAAATCTTTACCTGAAGTCTAACAGTCAGTAAACGCATAAAGACTGCATTTAAAGAGCTACAGTCAAACATCACCTGAGTTTTGGAGTCCGGCCTCAGCCATGGCAGAGACCCGTTGCGGCGCAGCTCAGCCAACTTAGCATTCAGCTTGTGTGCCAGGATGATGGTCAGGGGCATACACTCCTCCGTCTCATCAGTGGCGTAGCCAAACATCAAACCCTGAGATCCACATAAAGCACGTCTCAGACCAACAAGTTGTCCATAGTTGTCCCAATTCATGCTGATGCACCATGTTAATACCATCCTGTCCACCATGTTTTAAATGATACCCTGCTTGTCCTACAGCCACCGTACTATTGTTTAGATGTTTCAAATACCATATTTCGTCACACTCACCTGGTCTCCAGCACCAATGTCCTCCTCTTTGCGGTCCAGGTGGACACCCTGTGCAATGTCCGGGGACTGCTGCTCCAGAGCCACGAGGACGTTGCAGGTCTTATAGTCGAACCCTGAGCAATGAAAAGCACATTAGAGCCACAGAACCAAAACAGAAGGAGTCCCAAAATTACAACAAGGGATGCCACAGACACCATTAAGACCATAATCTCTGTAGAGGGTTTTTCTTTTTTTTTCCTTTTTAGTAAACCAAAGAAGGATTACATCACTGCAACACATAACTACTACACCTGGGCACAGAATAAACACTGAAATGTGCTATTCAACAAGCAATAGAGCACATTTATTAATTTAATTAAGGTCACACAGTCACCACAGAACAGTACAGTTTAGCATCATGCTAAACTTTCTTAGGGTTCAGACACACAAATCACAAACCTATACTGACAGCACACCACAAAGGCAACAGGCACATTTGAATCTATGCAAAGCAATTCAAAAAAGTATGCACTTTATACACAAAATGACATGCTTTAGTTGCACGACTGGTTTCAAGCTACTGTCAAACCTTTGATGGAGTCGTCATAGCCAATCTGCCTGATTGCTTCTCTAACGACCTTCTGGTAGTCGACATTGGCATGAGAGGTGATCTCACCGGCAAGCAAGATCATTCCAGTCTTAGCCACAGTTTCTGTGAAGACATAAAAGATTGCAGTGAGATAGTAAGAAAGGATCGATTAAAAGGAGGCAAGTCAATTTATAAAAGTTTTAAAAACCGAAATACAAGTATGGAAAGTTCTAGACCCCTTGTGAACTTCACAGAGCCTCCATTGTTAGTAATGATACCATTGTGGCCGTAACAACGCTTACCACATGCAACCTTAGCGTTGGGATCCTGCTTGAGGTGAGCGTCCAACACGGCATCACTGATCTGGTCGCAAATCTTATCTGGGGAAAGAGTGTGCACCGTGTTAACGTCAGAGGGCTGAAAAATAAACAAATCTAATGTATTTAGAGGAGAATTTATTGCATGTTATTGTAAAACAGTCACATTACTGCAATATGATTAATAAAAGAGGGAATTTCTGATTCATGCTGTAAAATTCATCAAAGCTCTGCATTCAGTTTTCAGCGCACGAAGCAAAAACACGACCGAGTATTGCTTATCGAGACTGTAATCAACCTGGCTGGCAACAGGAAATAAATCATGCCAAGAATCCTGACTAACCACATTCCTCCCTGAAGATCGAAGCAGCACACTGCAGCAAAAAAAAGCTTTAAGTACAATGAGTCCCTTACGTCATAAATATTCCACTAAAAGGAAAAACGGTCTTTCTACAGTAATGGATATGCGCCGCTTATGTTCAGCTTATGGTCTTTTCCTGAGTGGGACGACACAGTACACGTTATTGTGCTGAGAAATCACAGGGTTGAACACATCACATGCATCGGCACTTTCAGCGTCTCCCTGATCGATCATGCGAACATCATCACAGAACCCTAGGGGCAGGCAACATGACCAATATCGTATCATGAAACTTCAACAATGCATGATATGGATCATGAAATACGCAACCATCAATAGTGGTGTCGATAAAGAAACATTAAAAACATATAAAAAAAAAAAAATTCAAGATTTTACAGTTTTAACGATTCAGTACAAATTTATCACAGAATCAGCTGCATGTAAAC
The DNA here is from genome assembly GCA_033441825.1 of Pangasius elongatus. NCBI lineage: Eukaryota > Metazoa > Chordata > Actinopteri > Siluriformes > Pangasiidae > Pangasius > Pangasius elongatus. The sequence continues at coordinate 17,438,159 of JAKKZN010000017.1, forward strand.
CGAGTCTCCAATTGTTATAAAAAAAATACTGCTGATATACACAATATCTCAGAAGTGTGTATTGCAACATAACTTATCACTATAGTCAACATTTCTGTATTTCTCCCAGCTCTACTTTAAACACGACCATTGTTGGTTATTCAGTAACATTTCTATAACATTTGGTGCATATGTTTTAATCAAGATGAAACAACTGCAACTCATTTCATTACAAAGATTCCTGCTCCTTTTCTAAAGCTAACAATTTTCATTTAGACCAACATGGGGATAAAACCGCATCATGAAAATGGCTTCAAGAGTTTTATTTTCACCGCTTTCTACTGATGCTGAGCATGAATGAGAGCTTGCGCTGAACTGCAGAGAGACACCTTGTTTAAGGGCTGGGTTACTACCCCGCAGCCTTCGGAGGGAATCTATATTTAGAGCAGACATAAGCTGTCTTAAATAATCAGCTGCAATGTAGCCAGGACTTGAGACACCTGTGCCTCAACCTGTCCTGGTCTGCTTCATGCGGTAGTGCACTACGGAGGGTACAAAACAACGGGCTGCGACTAACGTAGCGCAGTTCCACAGCGAGCAGGAGAACATTCAAATAGTGGCACAAAATAATAAAAATATAATGAGATTTTTAATCCCATGTGCTCAGGATTCAGCCTAAATGTAATTCATTCACAAAGGATTTTCCCTCCAAGGCCAGGGTTGCCAGTTTGGGCATCATTACACTTCATGGTTATAGCCAAACCTCTGTATTAAAGAGAAAGCAAGAAGCATGCAGATGATAATGATCTTAACATTTTTTTTTAGATTCAGTTCAGCAGCAACAAAAGTAAATTAATTTCAAAGTACAGACGGAAAACGATTACTGATTTCTAAGCAAACAAGTTGGGGGTTTCTGGCTATACCTCACTTTTGATGAAGAATCAGGTCAACCCAATATTGAACACAGTACACACTTTCATCTAGCGCACACATCTTATGAATACATCTTCCCACATATGGCTGCTTCAACCAAAATTCAGTTCATTGCTTAAACGTGGCACCAAGCCAAAGAGTGGAAGTCTTGGCGTAACCTGATAAGCACACACTGATTCAGAGACTGAAACACTCACAGTGTACAGCATCATTTCTACACACTGAGCCATACAGTGCCTTATATGACCATATTTAGGACTCAGGTCACAATCATGACTTTCCTTTGAGTGCCAGATGGGAAAAGACAGAAAAAAAAATTAAATCCTGCCAATCTGGCAACCGCATGGAGGCTGACGCAAGACTGCAAACACGTGGAGACACAAAAGCAGGCGATAAGAAGGCGGATTAAGTCATGCTCATTAATACACTACTACTAAAAGTAATTATTATTTAGTTATTTTCTCTCTCTGGCTGCGTTAAAGAAAATACAGAGAATATTAAATCCAGAGGCTTTAAAATTTTTCATTTATAAACAGTTTGTGAGATTGGACTTGTAAAAAAGTAAAATTGGTCGGATGTATAGAGAATATAACAATATAAAATATGTCAACAAATTATGTGTGAATAAAAAGTATTATATTGATTAATTTCTTTACATTATTTTAATAAATAAGCAATTTAAATTGAGCACTGCTCTGGCCACATGCTGTCCTCCCGCCCTACTGCGCATGCTCACAATTTCTCCATCACTTCACAGTAATTAATTTAGCTTCTCAGATATAACCAATGAAAAACATTTGAGCAAAATTAACCCCTATATTCACGTTTCCATACACATACAAACAATATAAGCTATATTTTCGTTATTTTTCGGCCTGCCAAACGCCCGGCGTGGTCAGCATTGACGGATACCGGCGAACAAACCGCAAATTAACCTTAAATAAAACTTTATTTAGGCTGTATGTAAGAATGTATGGTTTCTGGAATCTGACACTACAATTCTGTGCGCAGTTAAGTGGATATTTTTAAACAAAAAAGTGCTTAAATTAAACGAAGAATACACCGGCCGGCGTAGCTATCGTGTGCTAACATGCTAACTGCGCAAACGCACTGCGCCTGGGTCGGTTTTGATTCGTCACCTGCTCGTCACCATGGATTAAAACTGTATTTAAATGCTTATTTTCAACCAAATTAGAATAAAATTCCATACTGTTTAGATATACATACCAGGATGTCCTTCACCGACTGACTCGGAAGTGAACAGGAAGCAGTCTTCATCAAAGATGGAGTTACCTTGCCCGTTCATGTTTTTGGTCAATAAAATTGTAAATATAGCTTTTACGCAAAATTAATGGCTTTCTGGACAGCTGGCTGTTTGTTTGTTCCTTAAAACAGGAATGTTGTTGAATTCAAGCACACCTTCTTTTTCAGACTCAGCCCCGATGAATGAATGCAGTGGCTGGTGCCGTCGCTTATATTCTTCGTATGTGGGCCCGACACTCAAATCTGATTGGTTTAAAGAGACGACCGTCATTTTCGCCAGCCAATCATGTTTAAGCTCAGGATTAAGCGGCGTCCACACAGAGATGCAAGGGTCCGACCATCTCAAGTGGTTCAATAACTGTAGAATTGGTTACTTGATCGTTTTTAAGTTTTCAAAAATGTTTTGAGTGATTACTCTATGTATTGACATTGCAAAATCATCATTGTTTTTTTTTATTATTATTATCATTTCACTTGGTTTAACCTTGACGGCCATCTTTGTCATGACACAACAGATTTTGGTTATATATCTGATTATGGAAACAACAGTATCTTGGCTCAGCATGGTCTTAGCTCCTTGGAACAAAAACTGATTTCTATAGCACATTACAAGGTACATGTAGTACATGTACAAGGTACATTAACTTGTACATGTGTACTTTTACAAACATTTTGCTCAAGATTGCTCACAGTTCCACTATTAGGGTCAGTTATAAAGATAAGGGTTCGAGTCTCAGTCTTAATTTTTTAGGTACCTAGGTAAGTATAGTGTGCATGCAGAACATTTCAGGTTTGAGACTTTTCTTTTTTTTTTTTTTTTTGAGGGTGAGAAAGTGCAATTTTGGAAAATTACCCTCAGTTTCGAGTTGAATATCTCTGGTGGGGGACCAGATACGAACCTGAAATTTTCACAGAAACAAGTCCTCTATAGTAGCATTCTGCTGTAAAAATTTTCAGTTTGAGATTCCAGAGCTAGGGCTAGAAGACATCTAGGGAAAAGCCTACATGTTTACATGTACATGTTTTATTAGAAGGTGTGAGATTTCCTCAGTCTCACTGCAGTGTTGTGGGAGTGTCTGGTGACAGTCAACTCGGGAGGTGTCAGATTTCTGAGAACATTGCTCATGGGAACCCATGTTTTATCCTCAGTAGACATCTTGAATGATGTTCTTGGTCCAGGTGGGTGGAAGAATTTTACAAAAGCATCACAGTTTTCCACTTACCTAGGTACTTAAAAAGAATTAAGACTGAGACTTGAACCCTTCCTATTATAACTGACCCTAAAAGTGGAACCGTGAGCAATCTTGAGCATTACATTAGGACTTAAGTTCTAAGTCTAAGGAACAAGATTGTGCAAAATGTTTATATGTGTACATGTACCTTGTAATGCGCACTAGTGCACTCTCTTTAGGAAGGAGATAGGCCCATCCTGACCTGAGATAATGAGGTTTCTACAAAAACAGCTGTTTAGCCAAAATTTGTTGTGTGCCATGAGACAAATATGGCCGTTGTGGTTAAACCAAGTAAAATAAAATAAAAAATCTAGGGGTTTTGCAGTATCAATACATAGAGGTAATCACTCAAAAAAAAAATTAGGAAAATTAAAAATGGTCAACCTGTATTAGACCACTTGAGATGGAATGACCCGCAAATAATTCATAACCCAACAGAAACAGCTTCCGTGAAATGATAGCATTCTCAGGTCAAATATATTTAAAATAAAAAAAAAACAAAACTTTATTTCTAACAGTTTTGTCCTTTTTTAGACTAAATAAAGGCATAAGCAATCAGTTCATATGATTACTTCTCAGGTTATTCAAGTGAATTGTTTTGTGCTGGTGTCTTTATTACCAAAATGTCTGATGGGACATGAACATGGGAAAATCTTCCTTGTCTGTATCACACATACTAGCTCAGAAATGTAGCTGTCATAGATGGAGTCTTATCGCGTATGTCCAGAGTTCACCACAAATTGTTGATTACACACACATAATCCAACTCAGTTTCATCAGCTGTTAATGCAGGAACTATCCAGTCTGAGGTGGACTCTGAACTTCCAGCACTGCTCATGTCCAGATGTGGACAAAGTACAGAGAGAAAACATTTAAGTGAAACTAGAGATAATGGGTCACAATCTTACTCACTTGAAAGTGGAAGTATGGACCAAAAGCACGCAAGTGAAAGTAAAAATGTTGCAACTTTTAAAGCAAAAAGTAAAATGTTTTAACTGGTAAAATTAACTTCATGTGATGTTTTCATGTGAAAAGTAACTTTTTGTCCTTATGTAAAACTGTTCAATTATTTAGATTTTCGTTTTGAAGCAATTTTGCCGTTTTGGCTGAAAACATCATTCAATCTCTGTAAGTTTGCAATATTAACAATTAGCATGAATTTGACTTTCTGCCTTTGTTTGCTAGTCTAACCTGGCATTAGACTCACAGGCCAACTTAAATATAAATATATAAGTGAATGTTAGCAAATTAGCATCACACACACACACACACACACACACACACACACACAGCTTGAGACAGTCTTACACTGTACCATTTGTATATCATCTTACCACAGCTTGTAATATTATCAAAATATTGTGTTTATAAGACATTATTACTTTATTATTAAAACAATATTGCTCAACTTGAATTGACAGTTTTGATAGTTATTTTAAACTTTCATATTAACTCTGATCTGGTTTCTGATGAGATGATGATAGTTTTTCTCATCTGGTTTATTATGGGTGTGCTTCCTTTAAGCCCGTGTGTTTTCTTGATAACATAAACTGTATTTCTTTTTGTTTTATTAACTTTGAAAGACAGTAAAATGAGAGAGGCTTGTGAATGAAAAACTTGTTTTGTGGATATTCCACAACATTAAAAGTAACTACAAATGGATAAAAAGTACAATGAAGCTGTCCATGGCCATGAGTCAAGAGTGCTATCTGGATGGGGATGGTATTACTATCCCCCTGTCAATCAGAGCAACACTAGCCAATCTCAGGTGTCTGTGAGCTCATGTATGCGGAAGAGGGCTAACAACGCTTTCCTCCAAGTGTGTTAGTGTGGCAGTGGGGGTGTGGCCAAGCACCGTTTGCGAATGGAGGGCGAAGTCTTAGAAAATATGTGGATAATTTCATGAATCAGCATACACCTGTTTGTGATTAACAATGCTCTTTTTATGCTGTGTGTCTCGCAGTGAAGAGCTGCCAGGCTGGTGGTTCAGAGCAGTGTGACTTCCCTCAAGAGTGTATGAAACTTGGCTGAACTACATTTGTGGTGAGAAGGAAACTGTGATTTATTTATTTATTTATGAATTGTTTAGTTATTTGGAACCTGCAAAAAACATTTTTTAAAGTGAACTAGTTTATCAGAACACTGTTGAAACACTTTCTCTAATTTTCATCATTTAAAAAACCATGCAGCAGGACATGTAACTACAACATAGCTGTTTAGCTCCAGTCTGACTTATAAAAAAAAATCTCTTCAGTTACCGTAACTACTGTTTCATAATCTGCACTGTTTTATACATTGCAGCACTGCATAAACCTATGTCTCAACTAGGGAAATGACCTTTGGCACGATGTCAGCACGTGACACAGATGTGCTCTGGCACTGATTTGCACATACCCAAGTACAAAAGGAAACACTTTTAGATTCAAGCACTTTTTTTTTTAGATAATTCATTGTTAATGCAATACAGTCCCTGGAGGACTAGTGGTTAGGCTACAGTGCTCTCACCGCTGCGGCCTGGGTTCGATTCCCGGCCAGGGAACCAATGCCAGCCACTGAAACAGTGCTCTCTCAGTGTCAGTCCCAAGTCTGGATTGGGGGGGGCATCTGGTGTAAAAACTGTGCCAAATCAAATACGCAGACCAATGACTGGTGGCGACCCCTAATGGGAGCAGCTGAAAGAGGTACAACAACATTGTTAAAGCAATAATTTGGCCAAAGATGACATGTAAAAAAAATTGTTACTCTTACCCAAAGACATGTTTACTGTCTAAAGATTTAAAGTTTCT
>JAKKZN010000017.1:17484646-17501311 GCA_033441825.1 Pangasius elongatus
GTGGCTTCTGCTTGGTTGGAATGAAAACCTGCACCCACAGTGGCTCTTTCCGGATAAGGTTGGCCACCCCTGCTCTAATGCTTGCCCCAAATGTCCAACATGAGCTGTCCCTCTCATTCCTAATCCTGTCCACAAAAGCACAGTTCAGCTAAACCAAGTAAATGCTAGTGATACCAGTTAGCATGACAAATTAGGGTAAACTCTTATTAAACCTGATAAAACTCAGTTTTTACTATTAAAGTCTCACCTTCCCGATGTTTTAGGGAGTGAGCCTGCGGATGCTGGACTAGGAGACTTCACTTGAGCTGTTTCTACAAAAAAAAAAAAAAGAAGAAGAAGGAGGTCTGTAAAATAGAGAATACAGTACAAGCACACAAAGTGAGGTACAAGGATTTTATTCAGTTAAAAAAATACAATTAGTGTATTTTGGCATTAAAAAAAATTATTTATGGCAATAAAAAATACTTATAGTGCATTTGAAGTCCAACAACCAAAACATGTTTTGTATCTGATGGCACACACTTCTCACTGTGACTGATATAGAGGCCACACCTTTTTCACTGTAACTAATGGATACAGAGGCCACGCCCCCTTCACTGTGATCACAATGTATGATGTGTGTTATATGAGGGAAACTCACTGTGTGTGTGGGGCTGAACATTGCTGGGGCCATTGGCTGGTTTCGGTCCCACACACACACCCTGCTGGCGCAGGTTCTCCTGCCGCGCCGCACGCTCTCGGTCCCTCTGCTCTGAGGATGCAGCCGCATTGACAACAGGAGAGATAAACAAGAGAGATAAACAATGTGTCACAGCACACCATTTCATAAACAGTCTCAATAAACAAATCCGTTGCACAGATACAAAGCTTAGCTCTGTTATTAATGTTAAAAGGACAATTTTCCCAGAAATGTACTTGATCCTCAAAGATATGTTCGGTGTTTGAATTATGCTTTTTTGTTTAGTTTAGTTTTTTTTTTTTGTTAAATCTACAAGGTATTTGTTAGCTACATTTGTTACCTAAATCTAAAAGGTATTTGTTAGCTACATTTACTTAAAAAATCAAACCTTAGACACCATCTATGTTTTGATCAACTACAGAAAATTGTGTATATTTGATTTTCTGCCAAACTATGATTTTAATGACCATAATTGTGCCAACAGCCCAGACTCTCACCCTACAAATAGATGTTGAGATGCTATAAAAACACAGCTCAAGAACTTTGCCACATTTGGGCAGAGTTTACAGCACTGTGGGGATGTGACCTGCACCTCACCCCGCTTTTTCTTCAGCAGTTCTCTCATGGCGGCACGGATCATTCTTCTTTCCTCGAAATCTGTAGCCTTGTCCAGCTATATATATATATATATATATACACACACACACACACACACACACACACACACACACAGAAAAGAAACGTTCAACACAATATAACAGTTTTTTGAGGTGTATCTGAGTCACTGAGCTCATTTGACCCTATGCATTTTAAAGTTACATCTTTTTTTTTACCGAACTCACTCACATACACACACACACACACACACACACACACACACACACACACACACACACACACACACACACACACACNATTTTTTTTTTAGTACAAACTTTGTTATAGATTTTTATTTTATGACCTCTACATTATTGATTCAGTACAAAAACATTGTAGATTTCCAAACATTAGTTTTCCAGTGCAAAATTAAATGTTACAGAAAAATGTTTGTAAAGAAAGCAGCAGATGACATAACAGACACTTTTCAGACAAAAAAAAAAACATAATGAAGGCTGCTGGGTTTCGCTGCAGAAATAAGAAGCGAGTCGACAGCCAAAGTCTCCAGAAGAACTGTGGCTGCTTCTGCAAGATGCTCAGTAACACTTACAGCTCATTTCCTTACAAAACTGCACACATTCTACCTGAGACTACAATTAAAAAAAAAAAAAAAAAGGCAAAGGATCATCACAAATATTGACTTCGTTTCATTTATTACCGTTTACTGCTCTTTATAGTATTTTTTTTTTGTAGAAACATTTAGTTTCATTATTTTTGAAGGCATCTTTGCTCTTCAATTTCTTTGCATGTGCCTAAGGCTTTTGTGCAGTACTGCATACACACACACACACACACACACACAGTCCCAAACATTTTCAGCCCAAAGAAGGTACTGGAATCCAGTGTTTGCTAGTTGTTCATCTCACCATGTCATTCAGCACTTGCTCATCCTGGATGGCTGCAAGCTGCTCCTCTGTTAGTGGACCTGCACTGACCGCAGCCATTTCTTTATTCTCTGTATTTCCCTCCTTTTCTGGGGAAAAAAGAGAAGAGAGAAGATAAATAAGGACGCTGAGACATGAAGTTGACATGAAGTAGTCTAAGAATCAGTATCTTATCTTACATTCAACAAGATATACACTTTCTCAGGTCAGGTGTTAACATGAAGATGTGCGTTATGAATGATTTGTACAATTACATGAAGAATATAAGTGTGATGTACCAGTGTTGGTTACTGACAAGGATAATATGGGAAACTAGGAAATATGGACCCTGAGCATAAACTGGCTAGACTGAAGATAATGATTTTTAGCTTGCTATGATTTTTAGCTTAGCTAGGAATCAAATTTCTTAATACTGACTATATAAAGGGGCACAACGGCAATGTAAATGAGACAAACTTGTCACGAATATCAACATTTTCCTCAGATGTGTTGTTAAATTACTAAGAAAAGACTGAATAGGACTCAATTTTACAATGTAAGTACACTTAGCATCAACTGCTAAGTTTTAATATGTATAATGCAGTGAGGTAGTGTGACAGTGTAAATGAGAAAAGAGTCAGGAATCATGCCATTTACCATTTAAATTACTAAGAAAAGACATAACCAAAAAAAAAAAAGAAAAGAAAAGTAAAAGAGGTGCTAATCAAATTTCTATGGGTTCTGGGCTTCCATTGTCTCACAACTGATAATTGAGGCTAACAGGTTAACTTGCTAACATATAGCATTAAGTCTTTTATACTGACCACTTAAAGGGACACAGACTGGAAATAAAGACAGCATTCTCTGGACTATAAACATTTTCCTCAGATGTGTTGATAAATTTCTAAGAAAAGAGCCAGAATGTCCCAATTACACTGTAACTACATGTAGCATCAACTGCTAAGTTTTAATATGGTTTTAATACAGATAACATAAACCAGTGACAGTATTAATCACAAAGAATTGTCAGGAATATCAACATTTACCTCAGACGTATTGATAATATTACTAAGAAAATACAAACAAAAGAGAAAAGAAGAAAAAAGAGACGCTAATGGAGATTGCAACATTGCATTACAGCTAATAACTAAGGAGGCTAACAGTTTAACTAGCTAATTTAACACACATCAAAGACAGTTGTCAGGAATATCAATATTTTTCTTAGATGAGTGAAAAACACTCAATAGCAAAAATTTTCACTGTAATTATGATTAGCACTGACTGCTAAGTTTTAATACAGATGATGTAGAGAGGTACGGTGACAATGTAAATGAGAAAATAGTCAGGAATAGCAATATTTACCTCAGATGTGTTGATAAATTACTAAGTAAAGAGTACAGCTACATTTGCACTGTTTTAATACGGAAATGTAACGCCACAGTGGCAGTATAAATGAGAGAAAATCATCACGAATATCAACATTTACCTCAGATGTGTTGATTAATTACTAAGAAAACACTCAATGTGACTAAAATTACTGTGATTATTTAGCAGTGACTGCTTATCCAACTTACACAAGTACCAAATCTACTGAGAAACATCAGTGCTGTGTATATAAAGATTTTTATTTCCACAGTCATGAACACCACAAGAGTGCTGTTTTATGAAAAAATCATCACAGAAACACAGTGTAAATACGTCCCTGCTTGAATGTAGTATCATTTACAGAATGGTTGTGAAGTTGAGGTAGCAGAAAACAAAAAAGCCTTTTTTTTAAAAACTCAATTCAGACTTTCTGACTTTTATGCTGATCGTTTAGAGTTTTGGGATTTTTTTTTAATGCCAGTATAAGAACCACTGGGACAGACGGTTCACATCTAAAGCTCCCTCATTGGGGCCGGTATAAGAAGCTATAGGGTGAGATAAAATGTGCGATTCTGTATTTTTCCATTCAGAGGAAAGTAGACTTGAATTTGGACTTAAGTGGAAGAAGCCATCTGCTATCAGAAGGCTGATCTCAGCGTAAACACGGAGTGCGCTAGCCTGTGCTGAAATAAAACACACAGCAGCTGAGGGATACAAGTCTGTACCTCACGTGTTGTGTAAAGGCGACTGGCCATATTCCATAGACACACATACTGTACACACACACACACACACACACACACACACACACACAGACTGAGTCACTGTGAGAACGAGTGGGTGTTCTGAGAGTCCCAGCACTCTATAGTGTAAACACACAGGCTGTGTGTTATTTAAATAATACAAAACTATGTATAATTGAGATCACATTATACGCACTCTTGCATCAGATAGATCTAGTGACATTGCATAAAAGAACAGTTCATTGAAACATCCATATTTTCCCCTTACCCCAAAGTTAGTCGAACAGCCCAGATGTTTGGTGCCTGACGTCTGCTTCTTTCTCACAAATGCAGCTAAGAAGTAATGGAAGACTGTCTCACCCTAAACCATTTCTGTTAATTTCTCCCTCAAACCACATGCAGTTCTTCAGTGATGTCACTCAGACGGGCTGATGTGGTTTAGGACACAATGGGACCTACTGTAATCTAAATATGAGCATTGGCACATTCCTTAGTGCCATTATCATTCCATATAAGAGTTTAAATTCACAACACAGACACATGGTCAACACATACTACAGTGTTAGAAAAAAAGGTTTAATCTGTAACACCTGAATTGGTTTTTCATTTTGTTTCACTGGGGAAACCTTAAAGTTTCTTTGTAAAACCCTACAGCAAAATGCATTGAGTAAAACCGCTTTAGAAAGCTTAAAGCATCTAAAGAACCTAACAAAGTAGGCCTTCAAAGGTTGAAGGCTCAGTTGAAGCAGATGATAATACAGTTCCATTGTAAATTTAATCCAGTAAAGAAGGCATTTCTTCTTTTTTGCCAAAATATTTATTAACAAATAAGATTGCATAGCGTAAAGAACAACATTTAAAGTAAGAATATGAAGATTTGGACATGTATTTTTATTAGAAAATGTTCGGGTTAGAATGACTCCAGTTACTTACCAGTTGCACCAAAGCTGTCTTGGCTAATTGACTCCATTTCATTTGGCGTAAGAGGAAAATTGTTAAAAAAAAAAAATAAAAAAATTCACCACAAATTATAGCATGTTGGCCTTAGATAACCTTTATAGTGTAATAAATACATAATACTTCAGAACACTATAAGATCAGTCTAATTCTAGTTAACAAACCGGACAGGCGATGACACTCACCTGCTGCTCCTGCTCTTGCTTCTGTTGGAGATGTTGGAGAGGTCTGTAGAGTCGAGCTGTGGAAGCTACCGTGTGCACACTCCCCCTCAGATCAGCCAAACTGAACTCACAGAGTCAGACTGTTGGAGTTCTTCTGGGCTCTCCTGAGACGCCTCCCAGGCTGAACATGGGCCGAGAGCCAGGAAACAGCCGAGGAGAAGCAATTAGAATGATGAAGATGATGAAGAAGATATGAGTGCTAAAAAGGGAAGCTGATTTGGAACGGTGGGAGAATCGTCCAATCCAATATCAGGGTTTTCGATACAGCTTCCAGCTCCACGTTTCCAAAGTGGATGACATTATTAATCGATTTAACACAGCAGCGATTTGTCTGGAGAAATTACTGGAATACGGTTTAAAGTAGACTTTAAGAGGATTAAAGCAGATCACTCTTAATTCTTCAGGAGTTTATTCAAATGTGGGAACATAGTTTCATCACTGTCACTTATTAAAAAGGGCCGAGAGCCAGGAGACCAGCCGTTACGTTGTAGGTGGCACTACTGCCAGTGCTGCTGTTGTAGAAAAAACACTTTGTGACCAATCAGAATTAACCATTTAGCAGCACTATGGTATAAACTGGTATAGCATAGCATTAACAATACAACTATTTCAGATTTCCTAATCATGCTATACTGCCATACTGACATATTATTTACTGCCCTTTAGGCCCCACGTGTATTTCAGTCCTTGTACTATGAGTTTTGACAGCCTTTTTCCAAAACACAAAAATAGCCTTTTAAAAATCTTATTTTAAACCCAACCTAGACCTTTGATGCACATGTTGAAATCACGGCAAACTTTTTTTTATGGTTAAATCCTTTCATGGAATTTTTTTTTTGAGTACACAGATTCGTCAAAGTGAGAAAATAGTCACACCTGTTTTCTTTTGAAGAACAATCTGAGTCAGCGTTTCGAACATGTGACAAGTGCATGTTATTGTGTCACAAAGTATAAGAGCAATTAAGTAACATTATGCAAATTCATGCCATTTCTAATTTGCATATTCATAGAATGTGGATTTTTTTATTTCTTGGTTTCTCACATTGCTTTCCAATGAGATTTTCAGATAGCAGCAAAATGATTTAACAAAAGAAATGTTTTGTCACTAATATATTATAAATGTAAACCTGAGAGGACATTTTATTTAACATACCCTTCAATGTGCCACTTCAAGCCTTGATGAGTAGAATAATAAATTGTTTAATATGTTTTAATAACCACAAAATACTAAAAATGATCTGGAAACATTAAAACAAACCCATAGCAGACATTATTTTTTATAAGAATATACACATTTATCTTAACTGGAAAAAGGCCAGAATCTATAAATATACATGAATATGCAATTTGGAAACATTTGCACATCCTCCTGCCATCACAAACAGTTTAATATCACTAGCTAACTCACTATCTAACTTACGTTTGTTGATACAACCTGGATTTCAGTATCGGAATCTCAGTCTGCATCATTATAATTTATATTACAGCAACCCAACCTATTAAAATGCACCATAGCAACCAAAATGTTGTTCATAACAAACATCTACATAACTAGTTCTGTGGCTAAACGTTTCTTGCGTTCAATGTCACATTCTTCAATCTCTGACCTGATTTCATTTAATAACATTATTATCTCTTTTATAAGAACCTACTGAGAAAGTGATTTAAATTTGGCCCAATCAGCAATCTGTATAATCTGAATCATCCATACAAGACTATAAACCAGTGTCAGTTCTCAGCTTTAGTCATAACATACTAAAGCGATTATCATTATTAACTGTACAAACATCATGAGGTTCAGTTTAGTCTGTTAGTTTAGTGTCAGTGGTTAGGGTAGCTAAATTACAAGTTCAATCTCATGACTCACAGAAAGCTATTGTTGGGCTCTTGAGCAAAACCCACAACCCTCGACTTCTCGGCTCTGCGCTCGGAACGGATTCAGCCTCTCTTGGACATTGGTTTGGATAAAAGTGTCTACGAAATGAATGGATGTAAATGATTATGTAAGCAGGCTGTGCAACTACAGAGAGAGAGAGAAAAACGCTGCCTTATTAAGGCACAACAGGAAAACATGCTGCCTGGCTTCGTTGCTGCTGTTTACATAGGGTACATCCTCTGCATGTCTGGAGACAGAAGTCTCAAACACACACACACACACACAGGTCCTCCTACTGTCATGGCCAAGAATGCCCCATATATTCTTGAGATTTCAAGTGTCAACTTTATCTCTGTACACCACATGGTCAAGTAAAGTTGTTTTTAAAAGTGCTTTATAAATAAATTTGACTTGACCTGATCTCCAGTTTGCAGCATGTTGAGGTAAAAGGTGTGAGTTATGGATCAGGGTGCCTTTAGCGCCATCATGTGTTAAAAAGCAGTCATTACAACAAATAATCAGCATTTTTAAAAAGCATTTAATACAAGCTCTAGTCCTGGAGATCCCCTGGAGGTTTCGGACATTTGAGTGGTTTCCCTGCTCTACCACACTCAGCTCAACTCAGTCAAGGTTGGTAATTATCTGGTTAGTTAAATCAGTTGTGTTAGAGCAGGGAAAACATTCAGATGTAAGGGACCGAGAGTTCTTCAGGACCTGGATTAGGAACCTGCACAGTCCCAGTGGTGGTGAGGATTCTCCACTCAAAGCTAATCATTTCTTTTTTTAACTGAGCTGCTTGTACGATACTAAACCACTGTTAGAGTCAAACAGCTCTAAACTATACTGGAGTTTACTCACTGACAGTTTAAAGGTATCTTGTTGATACATATCGAGATGCATGTTGAAAAAGAAGAAGGAAGAACGTTAGTCTTCATTCATCGTGTCCATTTCTGCTGATTAGAGACAAGAGTGAGCATTGAAACCGCTCTTCAGACGATGTGGGAAGCTTCACTTTTTAGAGAAGACTGTGAAGTGAGGAAAGGAGACAGAATGAGGATAGAAGGACAGATGAAAAGGGGAATGAAAGAGTCTAAGTAGAAGCAGTGTTTAGCGTGAGGTAATTACAACTGATAACTATTTTCCTGGTGTTTACGTGTGAAATAAATTGTCCATTTTTAATAGGCCATAAATAAAAATAAAGCTTATATATAAGCGAAGTATGACACGAGACTGGCGACATCTTTTAACAAGCATATTTATTCAGTCAGCCTTTCCATGATTGTAACATACATAAAATATAATAAAAATTATTTACATCTTACATTTTAGCAACAGGAGAAATGTACACGCCGCAGCTGTACACTCACAGAGAAGACAGCTTGCCCTAAAGTCACTCAGTGCAATATTGTGTCAAGAGCTTCTCAATCCAGTCCTCATGTCCACGTCTCCATTAGAGCATGCTTGAGCTCATGAGCTTCAGCCGCATTTCCACGGCAGGAAACTGGACTGTTAGTAGTTTTTTATTTATTTATTTTAAATAAACCAGGGACTATATAGGAGGATCTTGCCATACTATACTTCACTGATTGATCAATTTTAAAACTTTGCTCATTAAACAAGATGTTCAGAAGATGCAGAGTGTTTGCTGTGAGATGGGAGTGTATTTTTTTTTAGTGTTAACTGTAATCATATTTACACAACAACAACAAAAAAAATCTAAAGCAACACATAAGCACGCACTCAGCCTGGTCTGTACTGAGGCTAGAGACTCATCCAGGAACTGTGGAGCTCTCGATCAGGACAGTTCTGGAACTCTTCAGTATCTGGAAAAGGATGCCAGAATGTTTTAGTTCATGAAAAATTTTCCAGAACTCTTCAGCTCCTGAAAAAAGTTCCAGAACTCAGTTCCTGAAAAAAGTACTGGAACTCTTACATTCCTGAAAAAGATTCCCAAACACTTCAGGTACTGAAAATGTTCCAGAGCGATTTGGTTCTCTATTTGGAACGCTTCAGTTTCTGAAAAAAAATTCCGAAATTGTTCAGGTAATGAAAAAGGTTCCTGAAATTTGGTTCCTGACAAAGGTTGTGGAACTCTTCAGTTCCTGAAAAAAAAAATGGCAGAACTTTTACATTCCTGAAAATGTTTTAGAGATATTCAGTTAGTGAAAAAGTTAGGGAAGTGGTAGCTCAGGGGTTAAGACATTGGACTCCTGATTGGAAGGTTAAGAGTTCCAATCCCACTGGTGTGTGTGTGTGTGTGTGTGTGTGTGTGTGTGTGTGTGTGTGTGTGTGTGTGTGTGGCTGAAGGAGGACATGCTGGATTGAGAAACTCTGCTCCAAACCACTGAAGAACATTTTCCAGCAACACCTCTGACCTTCCCTAATTCCACACAGTGTTCTTCTTCTTCCTCAATCAGTACTTCACTCGCTTCATAAAACCAAAAAAATAAAATTCCGATCAATAATCTGTTAATGAATAAATCCATAAAAGGGCAAATCAGAGGACAGACAGATGAAGCAGTAGAGATATTGCACTATTTAAGAAGACAATCAAAAAAATATATAAAAAAACAAACCTGAAACTAATTCTCATGACGTGATAACCAAGTCGACGGCTTTTTCTATTGCTTTTTTTATCGATACGCTTTTTATTCGTAACCGTGTGACTGAGAATGACGTTTTATTTCTCGACTGCTTCATCTGTAAATCCTCTGACTTGCATGTGAGCACAACAAGCGGTTTTGAGGCCATGATATGAGGAAGGAGCTTTTAACAGAATAATAATAATGATAATTATAATAATATTAATGAGGTATTTAACTCCAAACTAATCACTCATAGCAAATCCACCACACGGTCACGTTCAGCTGAGGAGGCGTAAACACTGAGTCAGAGGCCTGAGCTGACCGTTGCCAGGCACACACACTATGTTTTCCTCTTCTCTCTAACAAAAATGTGATTAGACACAAAGCACTGATTTTCCAAGGATCTTCTTGCAAATTTACCCATCCGAGGCTTTATCTCCGCCCATGTATGTGACGTCCCGAAGCTGTAGGGCTGTGCGATATATCATTAGTGTGATAAATGGTGACATGAAACGCTTCTCTGAGAGTATCCTGAGTTTCTTCTGTACTTCTACAACATCAACCAACATCGTTTCTACTAAGAGCAACTTATTTCAAAAATAATTTATTTTCGTTTATCTGTTTGTATCATTAGAAAATGTCTTCAAGAATCATGATACGACGTTACTACCATATCACCGCCCCTCACTCTGTACCCTGTACACGAAGACTTTGTTTTCGTTTGGCCAAATCGACATCTTCGCGACGTTACCGAATGCTGAACGTTCACTACATTTCAAGCACACTTGTTTGTTTAGGACATTTTTTTGGCAAAATATTTTATCCATCATGTGTGCTTAAACAAAGCGTGATACATTCCAGCAGAATTAAACCGCCGTTCCTGAGAGCTTCATCGAGCTTTATCGGTGTGAAAAATAAATTACATTTGCATTAATGCAGGCTGAAGGGTTCAGTAGATCGTTAGTGTAGATAACAGATATAATAGATAATTAATTAGCAGATCATTTAAACTTTTTTCTTGGACATTGAGCCTGATGTAAGCAGCAGCATCATAGGAAGGAAGTTATCAATTATTATACATTTATTTCGCTCTGAAACATACTGCTGTCCTAACTGCACTCGTACATTTCTATTATGTTAGACACTTTATCATTATTTATTATTTATTTTATGTGAAAACCCCAATAGATATCTTTTAAATGGATATACAGTATATTTCAGTTTGGCCATCATTCCTTTGTTTAAATAGAAAAACGTGGTCACAGTAAATTGGCATTATTGTATGCGTGTCCTTACACATGCTCATAGTTATGATATGGAATACTTATCCAGTGGCTCTAATTTTAAAATCCATAATTACCAAAAGTGTCCAAAAAAACTCCATTTTGGAATGACTCTTCATAGGTTCTAACAAATGATTGGCACATGACTAATTCAGCGTGGCTTTAACGATATAATTTTCAAGTTCTCCGAGTTGACTGCACTCTCAGTTACTTATCGTAACACGACCTTGGGATAGTCTTCAGCTCTGATACCAGACTGACACCAAACTCTACCTACTGACTCCTGAAAACAACGCTAACGATAATATAAATCCACTTCAAACTAAAATGGTCCTTGTAATGACCAGTGCAATTTACATTGAATAAAATGCAAAAATAAATAAAAATGACTTCTACTCTCCGTCCAGCAGATGACGACACGCACGCAGCTGTGAGTGTGTGACCGTACCACTGCACCCGGCTTCCAGATATGACCTCTACTGGTGCTGCTGTCCGAGTAAGAAATACAGCAGGAACAATCCCAACATCATGAATAACACTGAGTAACAAACATCAAGGAAAACGTCACATAGACAAAATGCACAAAAACACAAAAACTTTTGCGGGACAAACACGAAGCCATTTCTGTTTCGGTGTTCATTCCGGCTGTGCTAAAGCCATCTAAGTGTCCTTAGAGACACAGGCCAGGTCTAACAATAAAAGCTCATAATGAGGATTATATAACATGTTCCAGCTGTTCTTTAGTGAGTATAGACATTGGCCATTGTTTCTATAGTTTTGCTGTGAGGCTAATATAATGGAAGTCTATGTCACCCCAAGTGTTTTTTTCTGCCTTGAACCACTTCCAGTTCTTCGGTGATGTCACTCAGACCTGCTGGTGTGGACTTTCTGTCATCTATAAACACCAGCAAAACTTCACAGCGTTGCAGAATGATTGAATGTTATGGAGGCGGCCATCTTGGACAATCACTTAGGAGGCGGGGGTGTTTGTAACCTTACAAGCGCACCAATGAGGACACGCCCCTCTAAGCCCCGCTTTACAACAAGTGCAAGCAGAATTGTAAACGAAAGCTGGAATTTACGACGCAATAATATGGTTACACCTTAAACTTGAATTTGTAAATACGCACTCTGCCTGCTACTTTAGCCTACACAACATTATTTATGAATTCTCAAATCCAATTGGTCAGAGTGTGATTAATTTTCTATAACAGCAGCTCTGACAGAGATTCTCAAATCACAGGTTAATATCAATGCACTCTTTCTAATGCGTTATCATTTCTATAGTAACTGCTCAATCACAGGGACTTGTGTAGCAGATAAAGGGAAGCTTTCTGTAAGGAGATGTTTATTTAACATTTATGGAAGGAGTCTCCAGTGTCAGGTTTGTAACAGTCAGTAAGTTTTCTGCCGCAGGAAAGTGTTCACGACGGAGGAGTTTACGCTTTTCTGTCTGTCCGTAATGTGTGTGTGTTTTTTTTTTGTCTTAACAACTTCGAGAGAGAAAAAAAAGAGAGGCTAGTGAGGAAACAACTATTATATACCATTATAATATATAATAATATAACAATAATGTTATATTCACATGCTAACAGGAACTAACATCCCACCAAAGTTACAGAAATGTATCTATAAACAGGTAAAAAATATATGACGTTTTGTTCTTTAGTAAATTAATAATTGTAATCACTGACAAACTGCTATGGTATAAAAAAAGAATAAAACACTTCAGGACATGCTGTTATAGAAAAATGAGCAACTTCCTACTTTACAATATCTTCTGAAGTGAGTGTAAGACAATTTGGCTATGTGTTTTACGATAAAAGGATTTTGGGTGAAACAGACTTCCATTGTTTTCGAACATTTCCCTCATACCTTCAGAAGCAATCTTCATACACTAATCGTATCTTTGCAGTAAGTGGAACATTTTTAAATATTTGTCAGACAGTTTGTTTAATCCCAAGCCTTTGAGTAAACCTGTTCATGGCTGTTTCCTTTAAAAAGGGACAAACGAGGCCTGTCAGTTTTCCTAAATGTCCATCCTTACTAAACAGAAATGGAGATGATCTCGCCAGTGTGCAGTTTATGTAAACGTAAGCTTGAGAAAAAAAAAAACACCTGACACACAAGAGCTGCCTTTACAAGCTCCTTCCAGACTAGCAGAGCGAGAAGAACAGTACCTCAAACCACCAAAGCGGTCATTTCTTCGTTTGTAACCACTGAGTTTTTAAAAAGGAAAAAAAAAGTGCTTGAGCAGTTCACAGGCGACCTGCTGAATACTGGTGTTACCCAGAATCCCACAGACACCTGCGTCGTGGCTTCACAGTGGAGATAAAGATCAGTCTGCACTCCCGCAGGAGTGTTTATGCCAACCGGTGTGTATTCAACCGAAATGGAGGTAATATGAAAAGTCAGAGTTTCAGAGCTTTGTGAGCTTGGAGATAACTGAAACCTATTGGCACAGTAAGGAGGTACCGGTACTGTGGCTCAAAACACATTTAGCACTTTTCCACCAACCTGGTACTGGTGCCGATGGAACCGTTCTGTGCTTTACATAAGTTCCTAGCTGGCTAAAGAGAACCAGCGACATTAAGTAGCAAGAATATGGTCACGTTGTCACCGTGACAGCAACATAAGCAACTCATGACCCACAATGGTTATTATGCTTTCGTAAAAGGAGTCAAAACTTGGCTAAGGTTCCCTAAAATAGGCTCGCTGAGCAGACACTTCACCATGTTGGTGGAAAAGGAGTAACCATGTATCACAAGAGCTCACAAGAAAAACCAGCTGAACCTCCAGATAGGATTCATTGGCCCTTCATGTGAGGAAGGACCATAGCTTAGAACTTCCAGTTTGTCTTTCTGTCCTCAGTCCATTTTTTCATGGAATCCTATCTCTGTCCTCCTGTCAGACTTTAGAGCTAGTTGTGGAAACAGTTCTAGGTCTGCTGATGGTTCTACATCAATGTAGCCTTCAAGAGAGGATTCTTGAGGTGACTCAGTGTCATCATATAGTTCTAATGAATGTCCTAAGTCATGGACAAGGTCATGGGCATGGTCTAGTGCTCGAGGTGGTTCTAGATCATGGTCTAGTGGTGAAGATGGGTCTAGATCATGGTCTAGTGGTGAAGATGGTTCTAGGTCATGAACTACTTCTGAAGATGGTTCTAGGTTCTGGACTAGTTCTGAGGATGGTTCTATGTCCTGGACTAGTTCTGAGGATGGTTCTAGGTCATGAACTAGTTCTAAGGATGTTTCTATGTCATGGACTAGTTCTGAGGATGGTTCTAGGTCAGGGACCAGTTCTAAGGATGTGTCTAGGTCCTGGAGTAGTTCTGAGGATAGTTCTAGGTCATGGACTAATTCTAGGGATGGTTGTAGGTCATGGACTACTTCTGAGGATGGGTCTAGTCCATGTACTAGTTCTGAAGATGGTTTTAGCTCATGGTCTACTTCTGAAGATGGTTCTAGGTCTTTGTCTAGTTCTAAGGATGGTTCTAGGTCTTGATCTAGTTCTGAGGATGGTTCTGGGTCATGTTCTAATGCTGGAGGTGGTTCTGAGGATCGTTCTAGGTCATGGCACAGTTCTGGAGAGGGTTCTAGGACATGATCAATTGTATGTGGTTCTTGGACATGGTACAGTTTTGGAGGTGGTTGGAGGTCATAGTGTGGATCTGGAGATGGTTCTAGATCATGATCAAGTGCTGGATGTGGTTCTTGAACATGATTCAGTTTTGGAGGTGTTTGGAGGTCATGATACCGTTTTGGAGATGCTTCTAGGTCATGTTCTATTACTGGAGGTGGTTCTAGATCATTGTATAGTTCTTCCCATGGGTCAGAATCATCATACATTTCTAGAGATGGCTCGGTAGAGTGACATATGTCTGAGGAAAGTTCTAAAGATGGCTCCTGGGACGAATCTAAACATGAAGACGTCTCATAAGTGCATCCTGAATAAGGTTCTGCTTCATCCGTGCAGATCTTGCCATTTGAAGCTCTTCCACGGCGGGCGTCCACGTATGCGACGATGAACTCCGAGTTCTGGTAGATGATCATGCCGGTGAGTGTGAGCACGGCCCCGGCGCAGCTCAGAGCAGAAAGCTGACTGCCAAAGAGCATCTGGGAGAGCAGCAGGTTTCCCACCATGCTCAGGTTGCCCAGGATGTGCAGTGTGACGGCAGACGTGAGGCTGATCACGCAGCAGCTTGCCAGGTTATAGAGCACAGAGCCCAGACAGCTGAGCACTATGAAGCCCCACAGATGGCCGTCGTAGTGGTGGAGCGACTGAAGAGCAGCCCAGTTCTCCAGGACCAGCGCTGCTACAGCCAGGATGCAGAAACTGGGGATCGCCATTAGGTAGAGCAAGAAGACAGAGTTGATCTTCTCCTCCTGGAGCAGAATGCCTGAAAAAGTACAGGACACGCAAGTTAACAAAGACACAGACACCCTATATGGCCAAAAGTGTGTGGACACCTGACTGTCACACTCATATGTGTTTGTTGAAAATTCAATTATAGACTTAGTCCCCATTTGCCGTAATAATAACCTCCACTCTTATGCGGAAGCTTTCCACTAGATTTTGGAGTGTGATTACAGGGATTTGTGCTCATTCAGCCACAAGAGCATTAATGAGGACAGGCACTGATGCTAGTGTGCAGTCAGCATTCCAGTTCACCCCAAAGGTGGTCAGTGGGGTTGAGGTCAGGGCTCTGTGCAGGACACTCGAGTTCTTCCACCTTAATCAACCTTGGCAAACCATGTCCTCATGGAGCTCGCTGTGTGCACAGGGGCACTGTCATGCTGGAACAGGTTTGGGCCCCTTAGTTCCAGTGAAGGGAAATTGTAATTCTACAGCATACAAAGACATTCTATACAATAGTGTACTTCTAACTTTGTGGCAACAGTTTGGGGAAGAACTACACATGGGTGTGATGGTCAGGTGTCCACATACTTTTGGTCATATAGTGTATGCTAGGCTCTTGCTGTTACCAGCTCAAAAATATTTCATCACATTTTTGCCTTACCACTGGATAGGCCAGGTCTAGAAGAGCCAATTGTGTTGAATGCTTGATGGAAACCTCAATGAATATAATTTTGTCTGTGAGGCAAGTTAGTTCCTGTTATCACTTACGTCATAGCAGCTATAAACAATCATTCCCTCACCAGTAACTCCTTCTTTCTCACTCTCTCTCTCTCTCTCTCTCTCTCTCAAAAATGCAGCTTGTCATTTTTACTGAGAAACGTCTTAGGCACATGCAAAGAAATTCTGTAGAGCAAAGATGCCTTCAAAAATAATGAAATTAAATGTTTCTACATTTATAAAAAAAAAAAATACTATAAAGAGAAGTAAACTATAAGCACATTTTAAAATTCATTTATTATTAGTTTATTATTATTTACTATTAGTTACTTTGATTTTATGAAGCGTCCACCA